>BLKR01005989.1:0-67575 GCA_011170035.1 Teleogryllus occipitalis | reverse complement strand
CGCCCCAACCCAGGCATGGAATGGGGAGGTGGCCGTGAGGGCAAAGTGCGTCCCGGGGAAACACCACAGGAGGGAGGGACTTGTCCCGTCGCACGTGAGAAGCGCATTGTTTGTACTAGCCTGCATAGCTGGGAGCTTTGAGCAGGCAGGCCGCCCCAACCCAGGCATGGAATGGGGAGGTGGCCGTGAGGGCAAAGTGCGTCCCGGGGGAACACGACAGGAGGGAGGGACTTGTTCCGGCGCACGTGAGTAGCGCATTGTTTGTACTAGCCTGCATACCTAGGAGCTCTGAGCAGGCAGGGCGGCCCCACCCAGGCATTGTATGGGGAGGTGGCCATGAGGGCAAAGTGCGTCCCGGGGGAACACGACAGGAGGGAGGGACTTGTCCCGGGGCACGTGAGTAGCGCATTGTTTGTACTAGCCTGCATAGCTGGGAGCTCTCAGCTGGAAAGGCGGCCCCACCCAGGCATTGTATGGGGAGGTGGCCATGAGGGCAAAGTGCGTTCCGGCGGGATCCGGATATAGAACGATTTTCGAAAGGATGAGCCAAAGTGACAGTTCGTGAAGTGAACATCTCATGTATCCCTCCGCCGCGACAGCTGTTCAGCCACGCCCCTTCGTAAAGTGCTAATGGCTCCTGTGAAAACATCCCTATGTAGAAGTTTCTCTTAAATATATGCACGTACGCGAGTTCTAGAAACATTTAAATTTCATTACGTATGTGGAAAATCTCTTAACATGCTCTCACAAACAGTAAAAGAAAACTGTCACGAATGTAAATAGGAAGCTCTCAATCACAGCTCGCCACACAACAGCACAAAGGCCGGAACCACGTGCATCGGTACGCATCTCGCATTCAAGTCTCGGTTTTAAAATAAACAATATTTATCACACAAAAAGTAAATTAATGTAATGTTTATAGAAAAAAGAATTTTTACGGAAGAGCACATAACACTGCACTTCCTAATTTCATTTATTTCTGAAGACGTACTACATTTTTGTCGGACGAGGACATAACAAAAGGAAGCGTCGAAGCCATTTACAAGTTAGCCAACTGCAAGCGAACGAATGCGAGAAAGGGAGCCTAATGGGCTCAAAGGCACAACGACCACAGAACCTTCAGTTATGTTGCCAGCACTTGCTGTCACTTTGGCTCATCCTTAGGAAAATCGCTCTATACCAGCCTGAGAGCGTTCTTGTGCGTAGGCTAATAGGAGTGAGGACCAAAGGGAAAAGCTTAGGCGCCCACCCCGGGGTCCACTCCCCCATGGGTAGACCAGGCAGGGTCCTTCCTGTCCCATGTTGTAGATTTTCTGCGTGCAAAAGAGCCTCACTCGTCGCCGCTTCGTTGCCCGAATGATTCTCCTTCAACTGCTAAATGGTGAAAAAAGCGAAGTGAAATTTGCATGGAAAACCGGAAGAGCAGGCGGGATGGCTTGAGCCTCACCACGTCTCATTCAATTGAATCGATCAATGATGCTTAAAAGATATCGAGGATTGTTGACAATACTTGATGACAGGAAATTTACGACCGTATGTAATAGAAACTATTCGCATCATGATAACAATGTACAGATTACAGCCGTATCTTCGAAGTAACCAAGCTTTAAACTTATCTCGCAAATAGCGAAATAAGAGCTTAAGGAAAATAAGCGCAAGTTATACTTTGTAATAGGGTGGAAATATGCCATGAGATTTTGTAAACACTTTACCAAAGATTGCAAACTTGCACATCTTCTATTGCTCTGTTAGAAGTTATAATAATCCAAAGTTACTCTGCTTTTAAAATGTTTAATTAGTCTTCTTCTTCTGTTGTCCCTGTTGTCTGTTGTTTCATGTATGTTTTCTTAATTTGGATAATATAATTGGGTGAGAATGAAGAAAGACACTTGACTTCGATAGTCGCGTTCCTGATATGCTGAAGTATATCATGTCTGCCAGGTTCATGTTGTGCATTGCGTGAAACACACAGAACTTTCAACACTAACATTAATATTAGGGCCAGGCTTCATAAATGTACAGCTCCTTACGGTGTTCCCTGTGCCTAGTTTAATTCCCAGACATGGGGTAAGAGAGACATGTTCTTTTACTTTATCTTTATAAAATTATTTTAACTATCTTTTTCGGAAGTTAAAGTTTATTTATTTATTTATTTTACGTCAAAAAACAGTTAAAAACTGCGTATGACGTGCTATGGGGAAAAGTGAATTGTGTACACATTTTCAAAATTCTGTGATCCCTACACTAAGTCATATACTACTTAAATTTAAAAAAAAACTCCCATGAAATAAAATCTACTTTCAAGGATAAATAAGCAATAAATTTTGGCTCTTATCCATGTTGTCCTTCGGAATAATACTTCCTGCCGCGACAACATGGAGAACGATAATTTGAATAATTTATTTCCCACTGAATTCTAGAAGACGTGCACAGAAAAAGAAGTTACATTTGTGTCCAGAAGCAACACAAGGGACCATCTCAGCATTTGCTCAATGGATCAGGGAAACTGGACGAAAGACCTGATCGAGATTTCAAAGCTTTTAGCTCACGAGATTAAGAGTGTCATCAGGCTGTAAACACCTTCGGAAGGCTTGAAGACTAATGGTGTAGTGAAACAAACCGTTATATAATCTTTATTTATGTATGTAATTGGTATTTTGGGCAGATTGTCCGACTTTGCCGGCAGATTATCCGACTTTGCCGGTAGATTGTCCGACTTTGCCGGCAGATTATCCGACTTTGCCGGTAGATTGTCCGACTTTGCCGGCTATCTTACCGTGTTCAATGCTTGGCGGGGGCTTTAATCCCAATGCTTGGCGGGGGGTAAGAGAGACATATATGGAACATGACGTGTTTCCTTCACCGTAACAAACAAACTCCTCACGCATGAGCTTTCTTCGTCACACAGCCACAGAAACTGAGGCAATTTTTAAAGGAATGACTCTATTGTTGTCGGGACCGGGAATCGAACCCGGGATTGCATCACGGGAAGCAAGAACACTGTTCATGAGCATTGCCTTAGGACAGAACGTTTCAAACCCTTTGCGTTGCGGCATTACGGTAGGGGCATCGCGATGATTTATTAAAAATGGCCATTACCTACTACCCAATAGAGTTACATTCCAGAAGTGTGGAAAGTACTTTCCGGAAGAGGTTGTTCACTATAATAGGATCAAAGATCCCTTCAGTAGAGAAATACCATCAACATTTAACACTGAAGAACAAGAGCAACTCATCGGTATTTCTTATAACTCCAGATTAAAATCGAAGTTCCATTCATCACCACTCACTGAGTTCTGAAAATTGGTGAAAAGGGAGTATCCACTAAGAGGTAACTTGGCCCCAGGAAGTTTTGATTCCTTTTGCAACATCATACTTATGTGAGGTAGGATTTTAAGCATTGCCACTAATGAAAATAAAACACATCGAAATTGAACGTTGAAAAAGAACTGCGAGTTGCAGTTTCAAATATTGAACCTAGGTTTGAACAATTGTTGATAAAGAAGCAAGCTCAATCATTCCATAAAATTTTACAAGAATTTTATCATAAAATTAAAAGTTGAATAAAATGTGTTATGTGTTATTTTAATACCTAGGTACAATGGAGAAATAAAAGTCGATTATGTCCTTCATTTGTGTTGAATCTTTAGCAGGCCTATATTAATGATTATATTTGAAACTCATTGATAACAGGGTAGCCGCGGGAAGTGTCAAGGGAGCCGTGGATGAAAAACGTTTGTAAACCCCGGCCTTAGGGAATTAAATTAGCTTTATATTTATTTTATTATTCCCTGTAATCGCATCGTTGTGCAGCGTATTTGAGGTGAATGTCCTGATGAATTGACGATGAAAAATATCATGACTGACGATATGATTTGAAAGATGGAGGGCCAAAGGGGACGATGAACCTCGAAGACATCCGTTTTGCATTGCTGCTTCAAGGTCCCCTTACAAAAATCAGGATATTTATGAACATGATCCTGTTTCTAGCCTTTTCACTTATCGGAAGGATGATGACAATTTTGTATGTTCACGGAACAACGATGGATTAGTGTCAGAGGAATTTGGAAGAAAGCTACTGCTAAATTGCCTTTTCCTCAAGGATCGGACAGGATTTTAACGCAGAGGTGGAACAATCTGACTGCTGCTCTGTCAATCTGAATTCAAGGGCTGCACATAAGGATTTATAGTACATTTCCATTATACATCTCATCAAATTTTCACGTCACATTTCATTTCATATCATTTCCTCTTCATCGTTTTGTCCTTCTGCCCTCCGACAACATGAATTTTCTTGAATTTCCCAATGAATTCCATTGGAGTTGGAAGAGATGATAATGATCGTCAAGGAAGGGAAGAGCGATTAATATTTGTAGGGATTGGAAGGAGGAATGTTGAAAGATGATACATGGCAGTCGGAAGAGTAGCATCATTCCACAACACACAAGGAAACA
Source organism: Teleogryllus occipitalis (assembly GCA_011170035.1). Lineage (NCBI taxonomy): Eukaryota > Metazoa > Arthropoda > Insecta > Orthoptera > Gryllidae > Teleogryllus > Teleogryllus occipitalis. The sequence goes on along the minus strand of BLKR01005989.1, from coordinate 63,121 downwards.
CACTTAATTTGCGAGGCTGCATTGGAAACCGTAACCCTCAGAACCGAAAGAGGTTTATTGATAATTTTTTGTGTGTTGTGGGGCGATGCAACTGCTATGGTTATTACTTCCGTAAGTGTAGTGCATGATTTACTCCGAGAGGCGGCATTGTTCCTGCCGATAGAAAGTAAGAACAGATTGTGACCCTGGTTTGCATGGTTCCCTTCCGCTAACTGGGCATCGCTGCAGCCGGGACAACCTCCAGCTTCCGACTGGCCTCTGGACACAAGAGGTAGTGTCACTAATGGCAGATAAGGGGACAAAGATTAGTGATGAAAAATCGCACGCGGATCGTAGCCCGTTTATTAAAGTACTACTACGGCATTCGTTTAGAATTGATCTCAGAACGATGGATAACTAACAATCAGTGCAACCGGTCGCTGGAATTCTCTTCCAGACAGCGGCTGAATTAAACCTAGCAGTCTAACTATACTACGAATAAAATTAGAATGTGATTGACATTTGAGTGTGGAGGGGGGCGGTGCTGCCGCATACTGCGCACTCTTCCACGTTCTCTCAAAATTAATTTGACAAACAGAAGAAAGGAATGTTGAGAAACTCGTAATAAGTTTGTTCCTAATATGTTACATTTTTTGAAATATGTATAATATTTGTTTGCTTGTAACGTTTGTTCCCTAATTTTAGGTGACAACAATGTGCAAATGCAGAAGCTTCTGATTCGCTGTTGCCTAGGTTGCGGCGCTAGCGTCGTCACGTGACCACGGAATGCCAATCACATTCTAATTTTATTCGGACCTTAGAAACGAGTATTCACCGTCGAGACTCGAACTCTTGAACCCACCGATCAGAACCACTGTATTAGCACAAATTGCTTGAGCGCACTCAGCCAATCTTCCGAACTGAGAAAGTCAGGTATGAACTGTCTGAACTGCCCAGGTCGGGCGAACGCACGTTCTGAAGAATGATATAAGACCTCTTGACCGGACGTTGCGGCAGCGGCGCGTTCTCGACTGTCCCTCTCTCCTCCTCCGCCTCGGCGGCAAAGTCCACCCACGCAGATCGCGTGCGCTCCGCTCCGCTCCACTCACTCGCGACCCCACGGTCACGGCTCGGCCCACACGAACTCATGCCACTTGCACAAGCGATCCCAAACAAGCACTACACTCACACATGCACCAACTCCAACAAACATGACATCAAAGAAAACAAAATACACAAACACACACGAACTAATGCCACTTGCACAAGCACGCAGAGACACAAACGACCCCAAACAAGCACTACACTCACACATGCACCAACTCCAACAAACACTCACAACCAAACATGTCATCAAAAACACACACACCAACACGAACTAATGGCACTTGCACAAGCACGCAGAAACACAAACGACCCCAAACAAGCTCTACACTCACACTTGCACCAACTCCAACAAACATGACATCAAAGAAAACAAAACATACACACACACACACCAACACGAACTAATGCCACTTGCGCAAGCACGCAGAAACACAAACGACCCCAAATAAGCTCTACACTCACACTGGCACCAACTCCAACAAACACTCAGACACAAACATGACATCAAAGAAAACAAAACATACACACACACACACACACGAACTAATGGCACTTGCACAAGCACGCAGAGACACAAACGACCCCAAACAAACACTACACTCACACATGCACCAACTCCAACAAACACTCAGACACAAACATGACATCAAAGAAAACAAAACATACTCACACTCACACACACCAACACGAACTAATGCCACTTGCACAAGCACGCAGAAACACAAACGACCCCAAACAAGCACTACACTCACACTTGCACCAACTCCAACAAACACTCAGACACAAACATGACATCAAAGAAAACAAAACACACACACACACACAAATACTAAAATCACTCAGAAACACCAACATCATCAAAGAAACCAACACACACAAAATACGAACACAAACACACCACACCAATTACTTCAAAATAAATACCACATAATAAACACCGCAATTACTTCGAAACACAAATCCATACAAACACAAACAAACACTGACAAACACACAAATGAACACACACATAAACACAAAATTCGCACACACACACACACACACACACAAACACACCAAACAAATCAACGCACACAAATCCTTACACACACACAAACCTACAGAATCTTACAAGTGTACAAAACTATATACACGAACTCACAATATACGCTCGTACACACACCAATACAAATAAACATAAGTCAACACCACCATCCACCATTTTGGAACACATAGAAATACAAACCGACACTAACACACACGCATACACACACACACCAATACCATCACACAGAATCATACATAGAAACTGTACAATCACACATAGAAGCTGTGCTACAAAGAAAAACAATTAACATTAGTTCTTATAAGCGAATTAACACCAAAATTAAAAATCCTCACAAAAATTATAAAACCCACACAAAATATAGCACGAATTTGAGGGTCTAGGAAAAAAATTATTTTCTCATTTATATTTAAAAAATCAGGGCTGTACAAACAGAAACAATTAGCATTGGTGCATTCATAAAAATTATGAAACACCACCCAAAATTTAAAACCAATGGAATTTTGGAATGTTGATTGATTGATTTTTTCGTGTTTCCGGGCGCGTCAACTGCTTTGGTCATTAGTCCTGTTAGTGTAGTGCATGTTTTTTCTCGGGATATGCGCTGTGATCTTTCCCCGCTGGATGGCGAGATCCGGCGCCGACCTACCGTCGGCTAGTGGGGTTTCCCTCTAACCAGGACTCTCCCACCAGTAAGGCACCGCCCCAGCCGAGACAAGCTCTAAGCTTCCGACCAATCTCCCGGGATATGTGGTAGTGTAGTGCATGTTAGTGTAAGTGTGTGTGCAAGGGAAGAGGATAGGACAAGGAAGAGGAAAGACATATCGCGCGCGGTCCGTGGCCCATTTGTTAGGGTACTGCTCCTGCATTCGCCTGGTGTCGATGGGAGAAACCACGGAAAAATACCGATCAGAGCAGCCGGCCGCCGGAATATTCCTCTACTGAATATTCCTCGACTGAAACAGCGACTGAATTCGACCTAGTTGAAAAGCTAGTATCGAAAATCCTGCCACCGTCAAGGCTCGAACCAAGAACTTCCCAGTTAGAGGTACAGTAGTGGCAACAGTTGATGCACTGAACCATCTCTCCTGGTCACAAACGAAACGTATAAAAACGCATCTGCATTTTTAGCGAAATGTTTTTTGTTTGTATTGCAAACATGCTGCGACTGGCCGTTCCATCACAGTTTAATTTGTCCTTCGCGTTTTTGTCGCCATCTGTTGGCAATGATCTCCCCCACAAACGCAGCGAACGCCAGCGCAACACCGGCGCCGAGAAGAACCAGGGGCTCCAAGATGTTGAGCAGAGGCATGGGCTTGGGGTCACGTGAAATCCATACGTCCGGAATGATATTTCCATTCTGTCGGTCCTCCAGCCATTGGTCTCTGTGGAAAGAAAGTTAAATGAAGATGGTGTTGCATGTGGCAGTGTGCGCAGGAAGGCAGGTACAAGGCAGGTTAGCATTTCGCAAGTCACATTCATGGTATGAAACACTCAGAATTGTTTACAAATATTTAAAATACACAGTGGTTCTTGTTCAGATGAGGGAAATTCTCCTCTCACAAATATTCTCCTTTTGATTATAAAAACCGAATTAAATATGTTTGAGGTGTTAACTAGATGCATAAATTGTTAGTTGATAACTAAAAGGAATTTGATTTTAATTGTCTTTAAAGTACCCGGTCATTTAAGCGGCACAAAAGCAATCAAAGTCCCTCTGAAGAGAATACGAGGGCTGTTACGGAACTGACGTCATAAAACAAAATATATTTTATTTATAAGTTAGATGTCTGTCTCCCCATCAAAGTACTTACTCTCCTTCCCAATCTCCTTCCAAACGCACACACTTATCCACCGATCAGAGCTGCCGATCGCTAGAATTCTCCTCCAGACAGCGACTGAATTTGACCTACCTGAAAAGCGAGTGTCGAAAATCCTGCCACCGTCAGGACTCGAACCTAGGACCTCTTGGTCAGAGGCGCTGCAGTGACATCAGTTAGTGCACTGAGCTACTGCTCCCAGTCCATATTACAAATAACATATAGTATGATAATACAAAATTATTCTGTAGACATAAATGACACAAGATTAGTAGTAGTAAATCAAATCTAAAGATCATTTTTAATACATCACCGAGACACCCCTACCATATGGCCGCGACTCCCTTGGAAGCCGCTACACACAGTTTGAAAACTCCTGGTTTAGGGCTTTTTACATGAATAGGGCATTTACCTCTGCACAATTTCGAAATATACAGCGCTGAAGTGGCTTAGGGGTATGAGGGCCGACAAGTTAACTGAAGATCTGAAGTCAGATCACGGTGCGGGAAAAAAATTGCTGGTTGAAATTACTTTTCATGGTTTATGTAGTAGTATAATATTGCGTAGCATTTAGAAACAGTGCGAGAAAGTATGTGCTTTGGTAGCACCACTAGTTTTCACCTGAAGTGATTCACCTGTACTTAGATGTCTAACCTATCAATTATCACAGAACGCATAGCTAGACAAAGAAAGATTCATATTCATTCCAGGGATATTGTGCTATTTGATCTCCAGTGAGAGTTCTATATTTTAATCTAACACTCTATTTATATTAAGGTTAATTCATATTATTAACATTTTTATCCCGTGTATGGAGAGCTCTCATTGTGCGCCTCATGTTCTTATGAATGTAATATTTTGTTGTTTTTTAATTAAAGTAGCTGTCTACCTGAGAACAAATTCTAGAATTTCGGGTCCGTTTTCTTTTTCCTTGTACATTTTATTTCTTGATGTTTTTTATCTTTATTTCTTATATTATTTATTTCTTTATAGATATCAAGTAATTTATAAACAATTTTTTTCTTTCTTTCTTTGTAAATAATTGACAAAAATGGAGGTTTTTACATCAAACATCATAAATCTACAACAAATTAATATATTTTGATAATTCTTTTTTAATTAATCCTAATTGAATGTTATAGTGAATGGACAATAATAGACAGTGAAAACTAAGACTCAGGGTTTGATTAGTCGAGAAAAAATAATTGTTTATAAATTCATTCTGGACAATTCTGTTCATAAAACTGAAACTTTTGTTGACATATTAACTATTCTAGTTCATTCACTAGAGAAAATAGTGGGTTATATGGTGCAAAAAGAATTATATTATTATCTTTAATAGTTTATGATTTATGAGGTTTTACATGCATGAATATGCTGAAAATTTCTAATTGGGGAAAATGGATTTAAATTTCACTCTCTAAGGCTTTGTCAGTTGACACTCGCTTAGAAAAAAATTCTTTTCTCAAAAACTAAGAAACGGTTTGAAGCATTTAAAAGAGAATTTAAAAAAGCATATGACCCAGTAAAAATTGAAAAAATTAAAATTTCACGATTTTTGATGATTCTCCGTTAGACAGTTACCTTATGGTGTTAAGTTGTTTTTTATCTTCAATACGGCTTACAGTTAAAATCTCTTAATTTGTTTAAGTTCTATACTGAAAGATAGATTATCTCTTCTATTTGATTAGTATATCTTGCTGAAGAATTGAAGTTATTGTTTAAAGTTATTTTTATTTAGTACTTTTAAGCAATACACGTTTGTAAATAAAAGATTTGTGATAATTGTTATGTAGTATAATACACAGAAATTTACTATTAAATTGTACTCTGAGACTTATGGTTGAAAAATATTTCCCTATCTACAGGTTGTATACGTCTTTTTTCGTGAGCTGAAAGAAGGCTGAGAACTCTTCTACATATTATTATATTCCCCCATCGTGTTCCTCTATGGTTTCAGATGGGAATTACTAACAAAATTAACCTACTTTTTTCTAATTCGAATGAAAAATTGAGATTGAGGTAGCACTAATTAAATTCAGGAATTGTGTATTGCATATTATTGGTGGGTATTGCACAGAACGCTCAGTACATCTCCGTTTGAAATAAATTCCCCACTCAGTAGAAAAATAATAATTTCCTTTCTACGAAGAGAGGTTGGAGTCGGATAGCCCCACTAGGTAGCGGAGTAGGTAGCAAAGAGCTCACAATGAAGATGGGTAAGAGTGTACACTCGTTTAACAGTGAAGATGAGTGAGATTTCAAGGTTACTTCAATGAACTCATAAAAAACTAATGAAAAAAAGTACTATTGCCCATTACCGCTAAAAATCAAAGCAATTTCAAAACGAATACATAGGTTTAGATGACTCAGGGCTTCAGTTGATGTCACTGGAGGTCCTAGAGTTCGAGTTCCGACAGTGGTAGAATTTTCGACACTTGCTTGATAGGTAGCAGGCTAGCATTCAAGCGCTGCAGCGACGCTCTCTGGTGGAGAATTCTAGTAGCAGGTTGCTCTTATGGGTAGTTTTGCGTAGTTTCTCCAATCGACAAGAGGCGAATGCCGGAGCAGTACCCTAACAAACGGGGTACGGAACGCGCGCGATCTTTCCTTCCCATTCCTTGTCCTAGCCATATCTCGCACTTACGCACAGTTTCTTACAAGCCCTTCACTACCACATATGCCGGAAGACCAATCGGCAGCTTAGAGTTTGTCCTGCAGGGTGGGAGATACATGGCTGGGGAAAACCCCGCATACCGACGTTTAGGCTCCCGCCGGAAATCCTCACCTAGCTGAGTTATCACAATTGAAATTATTGAAGGCGTTGTCATTGTCAACAATATTATATTATATAATTATATAATTATATTAATTATATAATTATATAATTATATTATATATTATATAATTATATTAATATTGTTGACAATGACAACGCCTTCAATAATTTCAATTATGTGAATGTCAACTACAACTCACCACTGAATCAATGAGTTATCACATTTACCTCCCGCGGTATAACAGCACCACACTTACGGGACCAATAATAATGTGTTGACGGGCCATGAGTCACTAATCAATCAATCACATCAAACACGAAATAGTAAATAACTTGCTTGCTTGCTTAATTGAATGCTTAATTATTAATTGCAAATAAATCAATACTTGTAGATATGGATAAATTATAATTGCAATGCTCTTGAAAGGCAGTGAGCGTTGACCGACATAAATCAACAGCCTGAAATTTCATAAATGATCAGCCGACGTGGTCGCCCAGAGAACCCAAAGGCGGCCGGCGTGGGCGAACGCCCAACGTCGATGTCCAACGCCTAATAACAGGCTTCGGCGCTGACCTTTTGGACCCCGAAAAGAAAGAGCAGTCGCGACGTCAGCGGTTCGCGCCAGCGTTGCAGATCGACAGGTCGTGTAATTGGCGCTCCGCCTCGTGACATTTACGGGAATTATCCCAACGGTCATCCCACCAGGGAGCGGGTTAGCGGGAGTTTTACGGAACACCTTTTTGTCCTTCAACACCAAAACCTCGCATTTCGATGAATGTTTGAAGGTAGAAGCCGCCGCAGTATATCCTATTACTACTTCAATTTAATGATTGTTACGTGTTTCAATTGCTAAGGTCATTAGTTCCGCATGTGTTGTGCACGTGTTAATCCCAGGTGGCGTGGTTCTTTCTCTGCTGGATAGTGGGAAGCATCGCCGAACTGCACGTCGGCCAGCACTGTTTTTCCACCCAGGTATCTCCCACCATCGAGGCACCACCTGAACTGGGACAAGCTCTAAGCTCCCGATTTTATGTATTTGTGTAGTGTATGTAAGTGTAAGTGCCAGTAAGGGACGACGATAGGACAAGAAAGATCGGTGGGGACTGTGGCCTTTTTTAGGACAATACGCCGGCAAAAAATAACAAGCGAATTGAAATGTTGTTAGGAACCTTCATGTGGCGTAGCGTGCATCGTTTTTGGCGGCGGACTTTCTTCGTTCATAAAAGTAAAAAATAAAAAAAAATTATATTTGAACTTAAAAGGCGTTGGGGCGAGTTCAGTAGATTCATTGCTCATGAGTTACTTTTGCTTTAGAAACATTCACCTACTCCAAGTAATAAATCATTGCTGAAAGTAGTGGTGTGTAACGCACATTCATTACTAGTACATTTTGAAATTTTCGAAAATTCAATAAGTTGAATGAATATGAGACGTGCATCGTTCTTTTGAGCGCTCCGGTTCTCTCCCTGAACAAATATTGAAGAAAAGAGTTGGAACGGTTTCTGAGAAAATGTTTTTTTTTATAATTTACATTAATATCAAACAGAAATTAGGTGCATACTCCGTGTTTTTCCAGAAAATTTTAAATGCACTTTTTAAAATATCTCATATTCTTGAACAGGTTTTCTTTATCAGTTTTCCCCCAAAGAGTGGAACCACCACAGTTAGTCATTACGTACAACATTAACATCAATTACCATTGCCCGGGTGCGAGTGAGAACAGTGAGGGGAAGATAGTTCCTTCCCCGCATGCGCCTCAAACCGACCGGAGGAAGCGAAAGAAATCAATCAGAGCAGAAGGATTCGCGAATGCCCTTCTGGACGCCGCATGTTCCAACTACATTGCTGTTTCTTAGGAGAGCTCAAAGAAAAGTGAAACTTTTTACTTTCTCGCACTTACTTCATACGAAGAGAAGCCTTGTAATCGTATGCTGCAAAACAGCCAATTTTCGGGTGAAAAACTTTTTTTGTCGGGCTGCGAGAACGAAATACGCTATGAATATTTCACACACACACACACACACACACACACACACACACAATATATATATATATATATATATATATATATATATATATATATATATATATATATATAGTCACAGAAACATCCAGAAACATAAATTGTTTATTATTTACAAAAGAAATGATATTTTATTTTATTAAATTTATTCTTTCTTTAATATTATATTTTATTACATTTATTCCTTCAGAAAGAACTGGAGGTGCTACAGAATGGCAGAGACTTTCTAGTAGCAAATTTTTTAATTTCGTTTTTTTTTAAAATTTGGATTTATTTTAGATAAAATGGCCTTTGACCGTTTCTAAAAATGCGGAATTTTGAGCTCATTTGTACAAAAAACCGTGTAGTTTTCTAGAAACTTTATTTTACATTATTTAAAGCACATGTACTTATAAATATAATAATGTAAAGAAATTCCATCTAATGTAAATATTACCGACGTGAGAGACAGGTCAAAAAATATAATTTTGTCATTTTTTAGAAAACAAAGGAATACAGCTATATCGCGTTTATGTCGTCATATAGAGTACATTAGGCACTACTCCTACAGCAAATTTAAAGAAAATATTTGGATCAGTTTCTGAAAATATCTTGTTTTTGTTTGCTTCTTTAGTTGCTTATACATATGTATATTGCACGCACTGTTGCACGAAAACTACTAAAAGTTTCAAAAAATCTTCATGACCTTAATGAAAGATTTATTTTTGGTCAACTAATTTCATTTGAAGGAAAAATCTGTCTTCAATTTTATAGTTGCAGGAAGACACCGAAAAAATTCAAACTTTTGGAATTTTAGAAAATTTAGAGTTGACAGTGAAAATCGGACAAATATCAGGTTTATATGTATATTCTAGTCTATTCTTATGAGAAATTTAATGAAATAATTTGAAGTCTTTTGAGAATATTTTTAAAATATCCGAGGGGGAGCTTCTTGTAAAGTTCCCCCAACTTTTAAAGGAGGTTTTTCAAGCAGCCAGATGAACACGTTCAGCCAGATAAACAAGGGCTTCAATTTTGAAAAAATCCTTCGCATTGCTTAGGCGCTACTTGTGTTCACAGAGGAACAGACGGATATTTTGTTTTCAATTGATTTTCGGCATCAAGGACCCACGAATCAGGGATTCTGTCTAAACCACGTGCTAATGGATTTTTCTCTTAATTTAGCAACTTTTTAGATTTATCAATTTAACAACTTTTTAGATTTATCCACTTTTTCGTTGTTAGGACCCAAGCATGAATTTTATTCTGCCGAAAATCCGCCATTTTTTCGCGCAGCATTACATAACTTTCTCTGCACTACGTATATTACTCTGTATATACATACGTATACAAGAAAATAAAATGCAGTCGAAATGTGTAAATTTGGTACAATATATTAAATATACTAAAATTCATGTTTGCTGTATGTTATAACTACGATAGGTAGCGACGTAATAACGAACGCTGAATCTGATATCTTTGGTAAATTAACAAAATTCCTGGAATGCTCGAATTACATTTGCATATATTCAGTGTGAACTTATGTTTTGTGCTTAGAGATATGATATATGACAGTCCCCTGTCAGTTCTTTCTTTAATATCACGACACATGCTTTCAATTTTGCAGCTAAAATGACCATTCATTAAAATATTGAGTTCAATAATTATTTCTGAATTTGAACGGATGTTTTCACCAGCTACATTTTGTGTAGTCGCAGGCCGGCAGTTTCATTGGTGAATGTTTTCAGTACACACTTGCGTGCGCAGTCAAGCAGTCCTACGCGGTGTCCATAATTAACAGTGGGAAAATGGCATATGCTCCAAATGACAACTAACAAAATAGTTCAGTAATATGGTTGAAATAAGTAAAAGACCAAAATAACAGAACTTGAAATTCACTTTTTATTACATTATATTATACTCATGTTGTTTACAATGTTTCAACCTTATTGTTTGGGGTCTACATCAGGTACAATCTGAAAATATGCTCAAATCATAAAATGAAATATCGAAAAATCATAAAACACCGATGTTTTAAACTGTATGTTTTCTCGTCGTTTTTTCATTGACATCGAAAACCTTTTAGCGATCACCGAAACTTCGATGAATCGATGTTTTGGTAAAATTTGCCAACAGTAAGTGTTGCGCATGTAAGTGTCAGTGCGTGTAAGTAATGGGTGACGACAGGACAAAAAAGATTAAGGAAAGATCGGGCGAGGTCCATTGCCCATTTCTTGGGGGGTAGTGCTCCGGCATTCGCCTGCTGTTGATCGGAGAAAGCAGGGAAGACTACCGATCAGAGCAGCCGGCTGCTAGAATTCTCCTGCAGAGAGCGGCTGAATTCGATTAGCTAGAGCTAGGCGACACTGGAGTGTCGAAAATCCTGCCATCATTGGGAGGCACACACTTGAACCTCCCGGCAGAGGCTCTGCACTGGCAGCAGTTGATGCCATATGTGCCGTTCCGACTCGTTGCGATGTGGAAGAACACCCCAAAATAATTATTAGAGACCGGAAAAATAAGGACATAAATATGTGATGAAAACAGTATGAATATGTCGAGTCCTCACGGCGGCAGGATTTTCGAAACTAGCTATTCAGCTAGGTTTTGATTGATTGATTTTTTCGTGTTTCCGGGCGCGTCAACTGCTTCGGTCATTAGTCCCGTTAGTGTAGTGCATGTTTTTTTCTCGGGAGATGGCGGTGATCTTCCCCTGCTAGATGGCGAGATCCGGCACCGAACTACCGTCGGCTAGTGGGGTTTCCCCCTTACCAGGATTCTCCCACCAGCGGGGCACCGCCCCAGCCGGGACAAGCTCTAAGCTCCCGACCGGTCTCCCGGAATATGTGGTAGTGTAGTGCATGTTAGTGTAAGTGTGGAGGATAGGACAAGGAAGAGGAAGGACAGAATCGCGCGCGGTCCGTGGCCCGTTTTTTAGGGTACTGCTCCGGCATTCGCCTGGTACTGATTGGAGAAACCACGGAAAAGTTAGTGTAAGTGTGTGTAAGGGGAGAGGATAGGACAAGGAAGAGGAAGGACAGATCGCGCGCGGTCCGTGGCCCGTTTGTTAGGGTACTGCTCCGGCATTCGCCTGGTGTTCATCGGAGAAACCACGGAAAACTACCGATTAGAGCAACCGGCCGCTAGAATTCTCCTCCAGACAGCAACTGAATTCGACCTAGCTGAAAAGCTAGTGTCGAAAATTCTGCCGCCGTCAGGCGGACCGAATCTAGGACCTCCCGGTTAGAAGCGCTGCAGTGACATCAGTTGATGCACTGAGCTACCGCTACCGGTTTGAGCTAGGTGATTGTGAGTATAATACATACGATTTGCAGTCTTTGTAACTAACTAGCATTTAAAAAAATTACTTGTGTCTGTAAAACAAATCAAGTACAGTACAATAAAGCCCATTAAACAAAATGTCTCGCTTTACTACTGCATACTTCTTGTTTAATGTTTTCTAATTTCCTCTGTCTTAAGCTTCTAAAGAGTTGCATTGGATCACGAGGCGTATTTTTAGGTTTTACATCTTAGAAGACCTACGGTGGTCGCTGAGGATAGTTTTGTATCTGGGAAAGCTCTCCACATCACATGACGTCACGAGACCATATTAGAAGGCGGTGATGCAGGAGAGCTTTGGCTCATTGTCTTCAAATGTTGCGGCATTTCCAAAAATTATATCGCTAATTTTGCACATTGTGGAATATCCAGTATTTCGCTGAAAACACTCAGCAATTTGTTGTACATTTTTCAGCACATGACTGGGTGCTCGACCCAACTCACTTCGTTCAAATTCAGTTACGTTTCAAATAATCCTTTGTGGTATAATTTTTGAGTTTATTTGTGACAATATTACCTGATACATTGTCATGCGAGACACATTTTCAAGGCTTTTATTCTTGTGTCCTTAAAAATATGAAATATGTATGATTTTGGGCAAAAATTGGCCAAAATATGACATTTTACTACAAACGGTCCTTAAAAATGACAAATATATGCATTTTGGGCAACATTTGGCCAAATATGACCTTTTACTAAAAACAGTGTAAATGTGACTTTATATGCAAAATAAAAATAGCAACTAAAACTGTGAATGTAACTAAAATTATTAAAGTACATTATTAAAGCATTTTGACAATACAAGCAAATATTTACACATTAATTTAAAAGTTCATGAATAATAATTTGTAATAAAAGTTTTTTGATACTGCCTTTTAGAAATTCATTTTGTGCTTGACGATTTGTGGGATCTTCAATGCACAATTCATCATACACTCCAAGATCAACATTATCATCATCATCCTAATTTTTTATCGCTTTTAGAGAGGCAAGTTATAGCACACAATAATGAAAAATAAATAATTTTAAATTTTGTTTTTTTGTCAGAGCTTGTATTCTAATATAAACTAAATGCAGCATTTTTAATTGATATTAAGTATGAAGTTTAAGCAGTGTGTGTTTTCTGTTTATATCTAGAGAGAAAGAAAATAAAAAACTTCTAGTTTGAAAAAACAAATAAAGCTATGAAATATAACAAACTATAAAATACATTGTTAAAGCATTGACAATCCAATCAAATATTTACACATTCATTTAATTTAAAAATTTATGAATAATAATTTCTAATGAAAGTTTGCTGATACTGCCTTCCTTTTAAAAATTCATTTTGTGCTTGACGATTTGTGGGATCTTCAATGCACAATTCATCATACACACCAAGATCCACATCATCATCATCATCATCTTCGTTTCCTATGTCTGGTAAATTATGAAAACGGCATATGTTATGAAGAACCACACAAGCATTTATAATTTTTGATGATTTTTCAGGAGAATAATGCAGTGCCCTGTATTTTAACAAACATCTGAACCTCATTTTCAAAACACCATTGCATCTTTCTATAATGCTTCGGACCTGTCTGTGATGGGTGTTGTACATTTCTTCAGGAGTATTAGGTTGAGGATTTGAAATTGGGGTTTGCAGCCATGGCCTTAGAGGATATCCCGAATCTCCTAAAAGAAAATATCCCCTATGGCCTCTTTCATGCAGGTTCTTCATTAAATTTTGAATATTGCTATTTCTCCAAATAAATGAATCGTGGGTACTTCCTGGAAATTTAGCATTTACATTTAGAATGCGAAGATGTGAGTCACATATCAACTGCACATTGAGGGAATGGTAGTTCTTCCGGTTAACATATATGTGTTCAGGGTTACCTTCGTCTATGATTTTTGGAGGCCATAATGCTATATGTGTGCAGTCCACACAACCAACAACTCCAACAATATTATATTTTTCAAAAAAATTTTGCCTCACTGTATTTAGTTCCTGTAAATTTCGAGGGAAATGGACCCATGAATTAAATATTTCGGGGTTGTTTAAAGCTTCAGTAACATTATGAATTGCTCTAGAAGCAGTAGACTGTGACACAGCCATAAACAAATTTTTGGCTACAGGATTTTGGTAACAACCAGTACCATAAAAGTTTAAAGTTAACAAAACTTTAGTTTTGACACTAACTGCACTGCTCCTCATTGCCTGTTTTAAATGTGGCGTCAGCATATTAATAATAACATTGGCCACGTCTTTAGACACTCTAAAATTTTTCACAAACTCCCTATCAGATATTTCAAACGGATCGTATTTATGATAAAACACTCGTGGACCACGTTCAACAGCTTCCCGCTGCAATTCTTCATTTTCTACCGCCGCTAAAATACATATTTCATCGAAATTAGCCATTGTCCTAAACTTGGTGATCTAAGATTAGGTTAGGATGTTAAATACCACAGCATGAAATCGCATACGATTTTGGAATTCGAATGGTGGGATACCATTCGAGTGAAATCGAACGCAAACTGTTCGGATTTTCTCGAATACGAATCTCGAGAATACAACGACGCGTTTCGACTGCGAATTGACGTCATTTCGTATGCGAAAGAGAGCATTCGAATTTCGAGAATAGACCCCCAGGCCGGCGAGAGTGGTTCCGACGACGTCCGCTCTCCCAAGCGCCGCGCTGGCGTCGGCGGACCGGCGGCGTCCAGCGCGCCGCGCCGCGGGCAGTGACGCAAGCGAGTGCAGGGGGGAGGGGTGACGTCACTTCCGCGGGGCCGCCGCGCCCCCGCCACGCCCATCGCGTCACTCCGTGTGGTGGGGGGAGACAGAGAGAGAGAGCAAGACAGTAAAGTACTGGCCAGTGACGTAGGAAGTTCCTGCGCCACCTGGCTAGGCGGCCGGTCCAACACGTAAGTGGGCGTGCCGGGAATCTCAATTAGCGGCGCAACACCGAAAACGAAGTGTCGGTGAATGTTTAGAACGTCGTTGTTCAAAATTAAAACATCAATATGAATAATGCATCGCCAAAAATCATCTATTTTTTTTTTCTAATTTTATGGTTCCTACAGGAAAAAAATTAATTTCACAGTGATTTTACGTAAATAATAACATTATTATTAACATCATTAACAATAATAGTAAAATAATAATAATAATAATAACCAATGAATCTATCGAACACATATGCAATGGATGTCCATCTTTGGCACAAGGTGAATGCTTTAATTTTTTTTTCCTAGGGCTTTATCCAGCCGACAGTCGGTTGCCCTTTACGTCCCGAAGGGACGCATATTCGACCATACACTAGACAAACACTTGCGGGCTCCTCTGATCTGGGATCAGCAGAACGCGAGGCCCTCTGCGACAACACACACAAAGTCAAGGGACAAACATCCATGTCCAAGGCGAGACTCGAACTCGCGACCCTTCGGACCGCAGCGCTGAGTCGGTACTCGCTCTTAGCCACCTCGGCCATCCAGGTCGGCAGGTGAATACTTGCAGCGCCATAATAATGTAGCCAAAGTAATTCATGAGGCACTTGCAAAGCGATATCTAGTAGAACAAGAGCAGCCGCATAATAAATGTAAGCCTGAGCAAGTTATCAGTAATAATGTAACATGAATACTGTGGAACAGCACAATTATAACTGACAGGACAGTTGGAGCAAACCGACCAGACAAGAGGCGGCTAAATCCCTACCAATATTAATAAATCTTTCTTCTCATACCTACTCTTCCTTCCCCACACCGGTAGCGGTAGCTCAGTGCATCAACTGATGTCACTGCAGCGCCTCTAACTGGGAGGTCCTAGGTTCGAGTCCTGACCGTGGCAGGATTTTCGATACTAGCTTTTCAGCTAGGTCGAATTCAGCTGCTGTCTGGAGGAGAATTCTAGCGGCCGGCTGCTCCGATCGGTAGTTTTCCGTGGTTTCTCCGATCAACACCAGGCAAATGCCGGAGCAGTACCCTAACAAACGGGCCACGGACCGCGCGCGATCTGTCCTTCCTCTTCCTTGTCCTATCCTCTCCCCTTTCACACACACTTACACTAACATGCACTACACTACCACATATTCCGGGAGACCGGTCGGGAGCTTAGAGCTTGTCCCGACTGGGGCGGTGCCCCGTCGGTGGGAGAGTCCTGGTTAGGGGGAAACCCCACTAGCCGACGGTAGATCGGCGTCGGATCCCGCCATCCAGCGGGGGAAGATCACCGCCATCTCCCGAGAACAAAACATGCACTACACTAACGGGACTAATGACCGAAGTAGTTGACGCGCCCGGAAACACGAAAAAATCAATCAATCAATCCTTCCCCACTTCCGGGAGCCAACGAGAAGATCCAGTATTTTTGAGGCTCCTAATACCTATCAAAATATATTTCCTTGACGGACTTTTTCTACATATCCTAGCTCTCTTCCCTTGGAGAAAGGAAGACCCTTCCCCCGGGGTAACAAGGCGAAGATCTCAACTTCCACAACAGCTAGGTGGAATGGCAACCCTCCCTACGGGATTGATCCAAAATATATTTCCTTGACGGAATTTTTCTACATATCCTAGCTCTCTTCCCTTGGAGAAAGGAAGACCCTTGCCCGGGGTAACAAGGCGAAGATCTCAACTTCCACAACAGCTAGGTGGAATGGCAACCCTCCCTACGGCGTTGATTCGTAGGAAAGCATGGTTGCAGGCTTAGACATGGCAGCATCCAAACCTACAGCAACATGGAGAGTCCGTGTAAGGCCTCGGAAAGGGACTCGCTGCCTGGGGATCGCCAGGGCGCGGTTGGAGCCAGTGCTGGCCGTTGCTGAACAGGCGGGCACACACCGGAACACCCGAAACTATCACAGCCAATGAAAGCAGCAATCAAGAACTAGCCACACCTGCTGATAGAGTTTCTCGGACATAACTCGGGACCACTCAAGCAGGCCTGCCACGAGGGAGAATACAATAGACAGGTGACATGAATGAAGCCATTGTCCGAATTTATCTCCATAACACCTGTTGCGGAACAAAATGTTTAGGTTATCGACAGGAACTTCACAGAAACCTTTTGGAATAATACCCACAACTATCTCATCTTACAGAACAGAATGTTGCTGATTGAAGAGTATTAATTTACAGGTCTGGAAAGTATGTCTCCAGATTCGAATACAGGAAATGAAGGCCGAAGTCCAGGCAGAAATGCAACGAGATGAAGCTCCAGAATCAGGCAGTGTCATCTCTGAATTAGGGTCAAGATTTACACTCCAACACAATGGCACGATCATCTCATACATCCCTGGCAGAGTCGGAAAATCCAGTTGATAACGATGGCCGATTAATTGAACAGCTTAAAAAACATGAACAGTAAAATGCCAAGTATTGGGGATTTGCTCCTCACTTTAGACCTAAAATTTCACTGCAACACAACTCAACAAAACTGGCAACCTTAACTAAGTTGACAAATGAATATGTACTTGTCAACGAATTCTGGCAAATTAGAACGTTTGAACAACTTGAATCAGTCACCTATTGTATAGCGCTGACAATCGTTAACTTAAGTGGTGGAAAAATTATCGAAACCCATCCGGTTTATCACTGAGAGTACATACCGCCTTGGAAGAGACAGCTGGAGGAACGAATTGAAAAACTCAGATCTGATATTGCTCTTCTAGAAACCTTCCAGGGGGAAAGTCAAAAGGCGCGCATTAGGAGAAAAGTGTCGAGAATTAGTAAGAAATATTTTGAGTGTGCGCAACATAACAACGAAAATAGAAATATCACTGATATTGTAGATACTCTCAAACCACAACTCGGCGTCTTTTCTCAACGATTGCGACGTTATATCAGAAGCTTTAGACGGAAGAAGGGCAACTAGGAGTTTTCCAAAAACTAAATTTTCTACGAGAATCTGAGAAGAGAAGTTCATACAGGAAATCTGAGCCGGAGAAGTTGGCAGTAGAAAATCACTGGGCCGATTTATCAACAGAGAGACATTTCCAATCCGGTGCGATGTGGCTGAGCGAAGTGTCAAGCCATTCAAAAACGTTCAAAGATATGGAAGTTTCTGATGTATCAAAGGAATCTGGTTCTAAAATGGTTCTAAATCAGTGGTTCTTAAAGCAGTCATTAAGAAGTAACAGAATTGGAAATGCGCTGGCCCAGATGGGCTTCATAATTTTTTGATCAAAAGATTGACTTGTCTACATGAGAAGATTCTGATGCTCATAAATAACTATTTGAACGGGACCCCAAAACGTGTCTTTCCGTTGAAATCTCGAAATCGATTTTCCACAGCATTACATAACTTTCTCTATACTACGTATATTACTCCCGTATGTCTACAAGAGCCGACCTGGATCGCCGAGGTGGCTAAGAGCGAGTACCGACTCAGCGCTTCGGTCCGAGGGTCGCGGGTTCGAGTCCCGCCTTGGGCATGGCTGTTTGTCCCTTGACTTTGTATGTATGTGTTGTCGCGGAGGGCCTCGCGTTCTGCTGACCCCAGATCAGAGGAGCCCGCAAGTGTTGGTCTAGTGTCTGGTCGAATATGCGTCCCATCGGGGCGTAAAGGGTAACCGGCTGTCGGATGGATAAAAGCCCTAGATAAAAAAAAAATGTCTACGAGAAATTCAAAAGCCGGCCCCCATGGCGCCGACGGTTGCGCCAGCCGTCGTCTGAGCCGAGGCGACTGCAGGTTCGAGTCCGGCGTAGGCATGCTGATTGTCCTTTCCCTCCTCATGAAAACCCTATCACCCCATAATTCAAGGTGTAACCACAACGTCATATGTAGCGATTCACCCGAAACAGCTGATCCTCATGACACACGTTAATGGAGGATAAATATAAAAGGGAAAATATGGCTGGGCCACGGACGATAACGTGTAGCACGATCATAAAAGGTCGATATGCATATATTAGTAATAATAACAAATATAAACTTATGATTTAGTGTAGGGATCACAGAATTTTGAAAATGTGCACACAATTCACTTTTCCCCATAGCACGTCATACGCAGTTTTTAATTGTTTTTTTGACGTAAAATAAATAAATAAATAAACAATTTTCCTTCAAATTCAAACTCATAGAAACGCGTTAATTCTATTACAATTTTGAACAGAAATAAGTTTGATTTTGATTGATTGATTTTTTCGTATTTCCGGGCGCGTCCACTGCTTTGGTCATTAGTCCCGTGAGTGCAGTGCATGTTTTTCTTCTCGGGAGATGGCGGCGATCTTCCCCCGCCGGATGGCGAGATCCGGCGCGGACCTACCGTCGACTAGTGGGGTTTCCCCCTAACCAGGACTCTCCCACCAGCGGGGCACCACCCCAGCCGGGACAAGCTCTAAGCTACCGACCGGTCTCCCGGAATATGTGGTAGTATAGTGCATGTTAGTGTAAGTGTGGAGGATAGGATAAGGAAGAAGAAGGACAGATCGCGCGCGGTCCGTGGCCCGTTTTTTAGGGTACTGCTCCGGCATTCGCCTGGTATTGATTGGAGAAACCACGGAAAACTACCGATCAGAGCAGCTGGCCGCTAGAATTCTCCTCCAGACAGCGACTGAATTCGACCTAGCTGAAAAGCTAGTGTCGAAAATCCTGCCACCATCAGGACTCGAACCTAGGACATCCCGGTCAGAGGCACTGCAGTGTCATCCGTTGATGCACTGAGCTACCGCTCCCGGTATAGAAATAGGAAAATACTGGATTTTTTCTTGCTGGGCACGCATTCTGTACCACTCCAAAAAGTGACGACAAAACGCCGTTTCCCACGATTTAATTATTGTGGACGTGGTGGAAGACTTTGATTGCTTCCTCAATACGAAAGGCATTTATGATTTCCGTGGGACGAAGCGTTGTGAAACTAGAGCAATAGCTTTCACTACAGCGCGCCCGAATGTAAATGAGAATGTTTACTTTCGTTTCATTGAAACGAGTCTTTCCGAAGGAGCTAGGTAGTCTGTTTTACTTTGAAGCAAAAGACACTTAATTAAAAAACTAAATCCGCCATTGCTCGTAACTTCTCCACGCCCTTACACACGAGTGAGATTTAATCTAATAACCAATAATTAACCGTCATAGCTATACTTATTAGGTACTGTGTTTTGAATAAATATTCCAAAATGTGTTATTGTGATATTAAGTTAGATGAAATAGCTCATTACTCGGTATTGCTCGGATATTTATCACATTTATCTAGTGAGCAGCCTTTCCCGCTTTGCATGCTTCACCTGACTATCCCGCACGTCTGCCATGTTCGGCCCGCTTCTTCTTCTTCTTCTTCTTCTTCTTCTTCTTTTTCTCCTCCTACTCCTTTTTCTCCTCCTACTCCTTCTTCTTTTCCTTCTCCTTTTCCTTCTTCTCCTCCTCCTCCTCCTCCTTCTTCCTTTCCTTCTTCTCCTCCTTATTCTTCTTCTCCTTCTCTTTTTCCTTCTTCCGCTCTCTCCACTAATCCCATTTTCTCCGCCCGGCCTGCCTCCTTTTCCGATCTGCTCCCTTCCTCTTTCCTCCTCCCTCATCCCTTTTATTACGTAAGGCTTTGAGGTCCCTGACAAAATTTTCAAAGGAGGCCTGGCCCTCTGCCCCCTCCCTGTGCGTTGGCCTACAATAACAGAGAACTTCATAATTAGATTTAGGGACGGAGGATGTAAAGCACAATGAATTTGGAATCTCTGACCTATTTTTCAGCGCATTTACGATCTTCGAATAGCTTTTCAGGGCGATGTGTGCTTCACACGAACTCTTTTAAGACGAAACGTAAGTACCCTACATTGGTTTCCGACGAAATGCTCAAAAACGACAATTTTGTACTGTGATGCTCATAACGACTTATCAACTATCCCCTCAATGATCAAAGTAACTAATCTAGAGGTACAATATGTCCTCACAAGCACATTACACACGTTTCACAGGTGTCGTGCGGAGACCTCTCTATGACATTACGGAAACAACAATTTTTTATTCAAGTTATAAATATAATATTTTAATATACAATATAATATTTTAAACAAGTATTACAATATTAATTATCAGATTTTAAAAATATGTGATTATGTTAAGAGTTTTTTTATACTTTAATCAAGGCAGTGGTAACGTGCCTAATTTGGAGAATATCATTATATTTTAGTTGTTTATATTAATTTAAATATTGTATAAATTATTAGAGTTTTGTACGCATGTAGTTGACGTACAGTACTGCTGTTTTTATTGTAAGCAATGTGTTTATTCGAAGGTAAAAACAGTGGTAACAAACGTCTGTTAAAATTAAAATTGCATTAAGGCCATTGCGAGCCGAGTTACTACAAGAGCAATCGGTTGCTACGGAGAGCGTACATTAAAATTTCGCCGAATGACATGAATCAACGGCATGAAATAACGAATATATTTCATGTACTTAAATCACAGTTCTCCCGCGCGCTCTTGAATGGCAAGCGTTATGTAAAATGACTGCCGTTATCCGCCCTTGCGCAATGAATGCGGCCACAAAAGCGGCTTTGCTCTGCCCCCCTCCAGCACGGAACCGCGGCGGTGGCGCGCTTTGTACAAGGCCACCTGCAGCGACCGCACACGAAAGGAGCCGGCCCACACTTCCACTATTGTCTTCACTCCCGCTCTCTCACTTGTCGATCGATTAAGAAGACTGCACACTCCCACTCCCACTAAAATTTGACTCGGCACTAATACCATGGTGCTCGTCAACCGCCCCAGTCCGTTATCTAGGTGTCCTAACGGACACCAGATTGACTTGGAAAGACCACACCACCTCCAAGGTGAACGAAGCTAATAGACGCCTAGGTATTCTTCGACCAGTAATCAACCGACACTCATCATTAAAGCTCCACTCTGCTCTCCTTATATATAAAGCCATTTTAGGTCCATTACTTACGTATACTCGTCCAGTCTGGTGTAATGCCGCCCCAACAACCATCAACAAAATCCAAATATTCCATAATAGGTTCCTCAGAACTGCAGTTAACGCACCTAGCCATAGAGCCCGTCCTAACATACATCATTCTTCCAAAATCTACCCTCAGTTACCGGTGCTTCCCACTACAACATAGGTAAAGAGCATCCCGTAGAAACTCGTCTCCGCAACCGACTCCCCTTCCACATCTTCCTCCGGAAACTGGCTGATATAAGATAATGAAATAAATAGTCCTCCCATAAAAAGTCAACAATATGTATTCCTCCACTTTATCATTCGCACTACTTCAATCTATGTTTAATGGGAGGTGGCCGTAACCACCCCCTTCGCACATTTTCGTCTGAAAATGCTCGCTCCTAACAACTGAAAAGCCATATGGCTGAGCGTTGCATAATCAGCTCACTCTGTTAAATAAATAAATTTAAAAAAAAAAGACTACGCACGGATAAGGATAGAAAATTCCCCATTAACTCTTTAACACACTACTGGTGTTCAACGGCATGTACTGTCTCGCATTGTTTTAACGGCTACACAATATTATACTACTACATCAACAGACGATAGTGTTTCCAAGCAGCAAAATTTTTATTTTCTCTGCGCCGAGATTCGAACTCACAAGGGAACATACCAAGTTTTCAGAGCATATCGACATAAAATATATTTTAAAGACTTGTTTTCAGCCTATAGGTACCTAAAATGACATTCAAAGACCCAAAGTTTTGGATATTTTTTTTAATATCAGACTATGATGAGCTATAAGTACTAATAACCCATGACTCAAAAACTTACTTTTGATTTATTTCAATTCAAAGTTCGTAATGGAAGTTTTTGAGGTTTGCTGAAAACGAATGTGTTTCGTTTTTCTCAGAACTAGGCAGACTTTTTCTTGAAGATTCGTTTAAAGTCAGATTTTCAAAACTCAAGTTGACGAATGATGACAAAGAAAATTTAAAAGTTCTGTCGGAAGAACCTACGAAGAACAATTTTTTTTTGATTTACCATTGTTTTTTCAATCATGAATAAAACATTTTTTATACCTTTCTCCCATCTGAATTTTAAAAATCAGACTTCAAATTAGTTTTCAATGATCCAAGAAAACCGTATATTAGGTAAATTTTGGTCTGGCATATTACATCCACAATTTTGAATTCGAAAATCCGATTTCAGATTCGTGTTCAACGGCCCCCAAAGCACCAACTATTAACTTTTAATTTTAAAAAGATGAAAAGAAAGCGTGTGAGTAAAGGATTAATGAATTAGCACGTAGAGCTCAAATCTGATATTTTAAAAATTTATTTACTCAAAATATCAAAACAAATTTTTATCATAAGTAATTTTTGAAAAGTGAGGGCTTTCAACATAAATGAGGCCTGTACTATCGTCTCAAGCGTCCGTATTCGAGCGATTTGGTTTAATCAAAACATTTGGAGCAATTTGCGAGAAAATTTTAGGAATGTTATTATTATAAATTACTACGGTCCTGCAATATGAGCTTGTAGAGCAAAAGTACCTTCATAACACTGACACAGACAAACAGAGACAGATAGGCAGAGACAGGCAGAGATAAACAGCGACAGACAGAGACATACACGGACAGAGACAAAGAGAGAGACGGAGAGAGAAAGAGGGAGACGGAGAGAGAACGAGGGTGACGGAGAGAAAAAGAGGGGGAGGGAGATGGAGAGTAGGACGTCTGCCGGAGTCTGCTAATATATATATACATATGTGTGTGTGTGTGTATGTATGTATGTATATTCATTGTCTTATTGATTTTGATACCTTGAATATTTCTGACTGCGAAAAATCGTACCAACTAGAGAACATTAGTCAAACATATTCATGAATAGGTATGATTGGCTTCTGGGGGAAGACTTGAAGCCTTATAAGCCCCCCCCCTTCCTTTGGTACGCTACTGAATAAAATTCAGAAATACAAGAAGTTTGAAATATTCGTCAAGAGTAACAGCTTCTTTAGGAAGCCTCCATTTCTGATAAACACAGTGATACCTATCGGAGTTCGTGAAAGTAATTTCGAACAGAACAGTCAATATTGACGTTATCCGAAGAATCTATACGCGTTCATGACAACGTGTTTCAGACCGAGAATGGGAAAATAACACAGTTTATGCCAGGGGACTTTTCGAACTGCAAGTTAAAATGTGAATTGTGCAACGAACAAGTGTCAATTGTCCACATCCTTCAATCATGTACAAAATATATTCATGAACGTCAATCAATCCTACAGACTGACAATCATTAAACTATTTTATACTCCAGTGTTTTTCAGGAAAAAATAAGTATATAACTATTTATAAGTCTGAATTGTAAAGAACTGTTTAATATTTGTTTAAATTGTATGTAATTGGAATCCTGTATTAAGTGTTCATCGTGTACACTTGCAGTCGCTAATAACCTTGTCGTTGATTCGATTTCAAATAAAATAAAATTTAATAATAATAATAATAATAATAATAATAATAATAATAATAATAATAATAATAAATTAACTGTAAATATTTTAAGAAAGATACCCAACTCATATTAGAAACTTTAATAGTTATTACTAATTGGTGTCATTAAATACAAGATTGGAAAATTACAAACGAGGAAGTTAAGTCGAGTTTGAGAAGTAATCAAGTATTATGCAAAGATATTGTAACAATCTAAGATCTCCACGAACAATTTAGATGCAAAGAACAAACATAACAAGGAATGGCATGAGTAGGAGATGGAAAAACAGAAGAAAGCGGTGTCGCGCACTAATAATTTTTTTATAAATTAAAGAAGACGCGACAAAATCCCGATTTGGACAGTACAAATCAATAGCATTCATTTAGAGGAACATTTCGAAAGTTATTCGAAGCAAATCGCATCAGGGGTTTAAAAGATATGAGTGATTTTGAAAGTACACTTTTGACGATATAACGAGAGATTTTTACAGCCATTGTTATCATAAGAAAGGTAATGTAAAGAAGCGGTTTTTCCTAAAAATTAAGAGAACGCGTAAAGCGATTGAAATGAAACTTTCGGGATTAACAAAGAAAATCACGCGGAAAATTATGACATTACTCGCAACTCTGAAAAATATCGAGGGGCTGCAGTAAAGATGCCAATTGAAATTGTATATTTGGAATTTTTACGAGAGAACAATGATGCGTCGCGAGCGACGGAAATAAAGCAATTTTGGCGTTAATAAACATGAGGAGATCGTATAAGAAATAGTAATAAGATATAAATTGATAATTAAAAGTAGTAATAAAGAGAAATAGCCTGGAAAGGACAGAATTAAGTAAAATGGTATGATATTTTTGGTAAAGACACGTAAGCGATCGGTAAATGTTCCAGAAAAAAAAGTTGAAGACACAACGCAACAATGTCAAGAAAAGATGATGCGTAGCAAGCTCGAAGTCAGACGTGGGGAAGAATGCTCCGAAAAAGATAAAAAAATTTAGTATGCAATTGTGCGAGAAACACGGTGAACATGAATGGATATAGTGAATTTAGGCAATGATGTTCGTAATAACAATGCGCAACGCGGAAATACTTTATGTGTCGCAGTATATTCAGCAATAGGACATTTTGGAAGAAATGTAGCACGCGATAGACAGATAATCGCGTTATTAGTTGCGTAATGGAAATAGGATGATAGGGGAATGAAAGGACATGCCAAGAAGATATTAGCGAGTTCAAGAAAATTTTGGTAATGTGTGGGGATGGATAAATGCTGCGGGAGGATGGATTTGGAGGATGCTGCGTAATATACATCGAGGACGGCGCGCAACAATGGTTTGCTGCGGATTACAGTTTTTCTGCAAAAGGGAAGTTATGAAACTCTTTTTTTTTTTTTTTTATGAAATTCACATTTTGAAGGAGAAGAAAGATTAAAATTAGGTTCTGTACAAGATCAAGTTCTGTCTTAACGTAAAATAGATTCAATAGATATACAGGCAGAATGCGCATTCGGGTGTGAATGAGTTTATTTATAATTGTCAGTATGAATGGAAATATTTTGGATTTTGTGTCATGTAATTTAAGGGTATTATATCGTTCATGTGTTTATGTGTTTATTTTGTTTGTCGTTAAGTGTATTATGTGAGTCATGGGAGAGCAACGACCCCAGTTTGTGTATATATATATATATATATATATATATATATATATATATATATATATATATATATATATATATATATATATATATATTTCAACTGGAATAACGACTAGCACATGAATTACAGAAAATAAATGGCGAACATCACTTGGTTCGACATTAAATTAAACGAACGTAGTTTAATTGTTACATGTAGCTAGTTAATGACCTACGCCCACGTGCCCGAATAGTTGTTAGATCCTGTACAGGTCAGCCACAACCTCACACCCAGATTTTATGTGTAAGTAAGAAAATATCGGAAGTTCTGGGAGGGCAGCTAGTCGACGGGCAACCTTGGAGGTGGAAGCTGAGTATAACCAGGGCAATTGATAAGAGCGGGTTTTGGTTATTATTTTGGCGTTATAACGCCGGGCGATTATAAAGATTATAGTTGATCTAGAGCAGGTAGTGGTTCATTACATATTTTGGTGCGCCTAACGAGGAGCGATTATAGTTGTTTTATAGATATGAGGAGGACGGTTCATTACAATATTATATCATACGTTTATACACTGCAATACATTCTAATGTACTTTAATTTTCGTTAAAATGTACTATTACATTTGCCTATTCATGTGGAGAAGGTGACAGAATGACGTTGGTAATTAATAGACCTTGAATGAGGAGATCTCGTGTGTTTCAATAACATACATTAGTATTAGGAAACGGGACTCAGTGTCGTTAAGTTCCACTCTTAAAACTCAAAGAGTATAAAGGACTCCACGACCGGGAATATCAACGTGTTTGCGTGTTTATCGATGAGACTGTCGTATACTTCACCCACGCTTTTGATCTACTAAAGCGCTCTAGCATGGTATGTTTTTCTGCTTTGGCTGTACAATTAACTCGTTTTCTACTCGATGGTTTGACTTCTTTCATCTCACTCTGCATATTATGATAATTTCAGGCAGCGAATTCACAGTGTGTTTATTTACATTCCAAGCGGCATCTTGTAATGCGCAAGGTCACGCCTGCACAGGTGTTACGCGTAGGTTGTGCAATTATTATTACTTGTATTACATGTATTAGTACATACCAAATAAAATACAACCCTAGCTCCATTCCGTTTCTTCTTCGTTCGTCTGCGTTGATTTTTTCCTACCTCTCACAACTTCCTTTTTACTTTCTCGTATACGCACGTATATACGGAGTAATTCACGTAGTATGTATACGTATTTATACGTAGTTTAATTAGTTCTTTCATCATATAGATATTTTTGGAACTTTTAGTAGTTTTTGTGCAATAGTGCGAGCGATATTTGCAATTTTAAAAAATAACGAAAACAAGATTTTCTCAAAAACAGCTTCAAATTTTTTCTTTATATTTTTTGGTAATGTTAGTGTGAAACGAACCCTATGCCATAGCATAAACGCCGTATTGGTGTATTTTTTTGTTTGTTTTGAAAATTTTCAAAAATTAAATGTTTGGACTGGTCTCTCACTTCTGAAAAACTTACATTAAAGACAATTTCTTCACAGTATTATATTTACACGTACATGTGCTTTAAATTATATCAAATAAAGTTTTACGAAAACTCCAGAGTTTTCTGTAAAAATGAGTACAAAATTCCGCATTTTCAGAAACGCTCAAATGCCATTTTCTCAAAAATGGCTCCAAATTTTTCTTCATTTTTTTAATAGATAGTGCTAATTGCACTGTTTGTTATGACGTAAAGTTCGTTTTTGTGTATTAATTTTTTTTA
The DNA here is from genome assembly GCA_011170035.1 of Teleogryllus occipitalis. Taxonomy (NCBI): domain Eukaryota; kingdom Metazoa; phylum Arthropoda; class Insecta; order Orthoptera; family Gryllidae; genus Teleogryllus; species Teleogryllus occipitalis. The sequence continues at coordinate 35,295 of BLKR01005989.1, read as the reverse complement.
ACTCCACAAATATAATTTTCTTGAAATACCTCTCACGCAATATGGACATTTCCGTCGATTTATATGCATTATTACAATTGTGAGTGAAAGTGCTTGAAATGACTTCAAATGAAGTTTTTCGGAAACTCAATAGATTCCTGTGAAAAAGAGCTTAAAGTTCTCATTTACAATAAATTTAATCGCCATTTTCTTAAAAACGACTACGAATTTTTCTATGAAAACTTCTATTTAGGACGAGTTTTTACGCTTCTTTAATATTCTTGAAGTAATGATTCTGTTGTACTACTAGGAAAGCAAAAAGTTGAGAAATTGTCAAAACTGTAATTTGGGCTGCCATTAATTGGTCAAATTCAATATATTTTTGGAAATACACAGTTCAATATTTGTTTTCTTTGCGATTTCTTTCCACGGAAATAAATTTTCTCTGGTGAGACCAACGATGCAAATTATAGGAAAACCAAAATTTCAGATACATGCAAATTTAAGAAATAACAAAATTTCCAGAAATGTCGACCATTTTCAACTCGTTTCTGTTTTAAACGTTATATCTTCATTAACAAAGCATCCTGTCATCTAGTAATTATGAATTCTATTCTCACTAAATTCGAGTTATTTCATTGGGATCACATGCTTGAAGTATCTGAAAATGCCCTAAGAAATAGAAATAAGTTAGGAAAAAGGTAATAAAAAGTTCAAATTGGACGCAGAACGCACATATATATTGTATGCATTGATATCTCAACAACAAATTAGCCAAATGTTTTGGTTCCGTTGTAGATCTGAGCTAAGGGCTATTTTATTTGTAATTGCGTTGTCTTTTTATTTTTATTTGTGTAAAGAAATAGGCGCTGAGAGATTTCGAGTTTCAAAGATACACACTAACAAATACAAACATAAAACATAAGCAACACATAAGCAAAATAATGGAGGTTTGTTACTGATAAACAGCTATTCTCATCAGAAAAACTAAAATTGATTTTAATGTATATTTTTAACCACGACTGGAAGACAGAAAGGCATTTACTTCAAAATAAGCAAAAAAAATGCGTCAAAACGTTTCATGTCTATCAATCTCCTTAAATAGCAATATGAAATACAAACTAAATGAAAAATATTAAATTAATTATAAATAAGAAATTATGCAGGACCCTTCCTAGGTAACCTTAGGACTTATGTATTATTGTAAAATGTTATGGTTTACTGAATTTTCAAAAAAATGTACACATCCTTGAAAGATATTTATATGTCAAACAAGAAGAATAAATAATTTTTTTAAACCCTTTCGTTTGTTACATTTCTTGCATATATCCGTGCCCTCTTTAAATGTTTTCATTAGAAAAAAATAGGCGATTTTCGAAACTTAAGTTGTCTGTTATAATACTTTCAAGAATATGAAGGAGATTGGCTACATATTATTGCGTATTTTACTGTAATAATACACATCAAAGAACTGCAACAAATACACAAGATAACGTCTCTGGTATTCCAGTTGCCATATCACTGCAGTCTGCTTCATTAGAGCGTCTTTTGGCCTTCACTTTCTTTACTCTCTCCGTGAATGCATGTCTGGACCTTCCTGATCTTCACTTCTGTAAAAAATGACAGTAGTCTCTGAATATTTGCGGCTATCGTTCATCACCTATTTTTTAGGTTTTCACGTAATTTAAGTGTTCTCAAGTAATCATCAAGTGTTCATCGTAAATTAATAAAGTACAAAATAGTGCCAAATTAATACAAAAAATTATTACCTGTTTATTCCATCTTTCAATTCCGTTCAAACACTAGTCCCCTCAATACACTTCTTCCCCACGTATCTTCTCCCTACATCTTGTACATTGTTTACCCATTGAAATATGTCTCTCACGTTTGCCATCCTTTATACGTATTAATTAATTCTTTGTACAATTTTTAAACTTGCCTTCTTCCAAGTGAAAAATTAAAATAATTAAAACATCCTCAAAGCGCTTGTGGCAACTTTTAAAGGTTTTTAAACGAGATAATCTCAGAAACAGAAACTAATTGCTTAATTTGACATATCAGTAAATATATCGTGCAGAATCTTTGAAAGTACAACTTTTTGATCAAAGATAATATATTTTTTAAATCGAGGCGTCAGTGGAGTTAGAGCTCACTTCAGCTTTTCATCGAAATGTCTTACGTCTTATATGTTGCTAATTGTTTTCAAATCACGATTTGTCGGAATAAGAGAGTTGAGAAGTGAATTTACCTTAGAAAACTAAGAACGTAATTTTCGACGAAATTACTTAAGCAATTTTAATTTCGTGTTACATTAGTAACCTGTAAGAGTCTGAACTTCTAGAAAAAAACATTCGATCAAATAAAGAGGAACAAAACATTTTAGATTAAATTTCAATGCCAACTTTCTTCAAAGAGATTTAATAATTATTCCCGTTAACAATACTACTGAGTGGGAATATAAATAAATAATGCACGGACAGTAATAAAATGTTAAGACGCTTTTATATCTATGTCAATTTTCTTCTCATGAATGTAGTTTATATTTATAACAAATTTAGTCATCGAATACATACATTTACAATAATTCTCATACCTCCTAGCTATACAAGTTTATAGCTGCTTACCTACAGTGGCAAAAAGTAACTTGCAATAGCGTTTTCTCCCTGAGGTATCTTTTTGTGGGGATACAAACTTTTATTACAGAGTCCTTGATGCCCCGCGGAAAATGCTATAGCATGTGGGGAATGGCCATCACCTTCCCACATAATTGACATTTACCAACAAAATTGTCGTGTGATCAGTGGCATAGAGTGAAAGGAGTAGCAAAGGAAGACTACAAAAAAAGTATTAGTAGAAGCTTGTAGGGACCTCGGTGGGTTAGTGTAGCGTCACGTTGGCGGCCGTGGGTGGGAGGAGGAGCGGAAGTATCGCATACCTGCGGGCATGAATAGCTGGCGCCACGGCTTTGGGATACATTTAGACAAAGGGGACGCCAGCTTGACTGGGAAGGTCACGTGGTAGACGCGAGCCTCCGTCCTACACTTAGAACAGTCACGTGACGGCTGCACTCCAGTATAAAATCGAGCCGACGAGCTCAGACGGTGGGTTTTATTCTGGAAACCTCGCGCGATGCGCAAAACTTTACGGCCAGGCTGGAGCGTGTCGTGCCTATTGCACGGGTGACGAGGTCACGGTAGTGGCGCGGGAGTAGCGTCAGAGAAGGCGGGGCCTCTCTAGCTAGGTGGGGTATCCACAGGGAAATACAAGTGTGTAGGTTCGGAGCAGAAGTTGGTTATTGTACATACATGTAAATAAGCTTGTAAATACTTGTAAATGTCTGTGTGTTTTTCTCCATGACGCCACAGTTAGCTTATTGGCCTCCGAATCCCCAGTGTGCGGGTTCGCCTCCGGCCAAGGTGCGTGGATTTTCGAAGGGCGGAAAATCCACAGTAGCCACGTTACTCTTGTGGTATGTAGAAGAACCCTGGCGGATATCTGGAAAAATTAAACCCCTTCGACAACATCCCGCCCTAACGAGATCCCACTTTCTCCCAACCAGACGGTTCGGATATAGTAACTGAGACGTAATCTGGCGAAGTAAGTGAGAGTCACACCTCAGGCGCATTAGGGGACCGCCTGCGAGGCGCGCCTGCTCGATAAGGTCTCCAAACCCGTGTCGGAGGCAGGCTTCTAAAGAAGCCTCGGTCGATACCTCAGGGAAGGCAACGGGAAACCACCCTAGGTATTTTCTCCCAAGAAAACCCATCATGCGTCACCTAACTTCCGCATACGGAAAATACGACCCAGAAGAAGAAAAATCTTGTATAGTACCGGCTGACCCAACAACTACCTACATTTAAATATTTCACGATATTGAAAAGCAGTTTTCACTCAACTATGCGGAATCATGAGGCAATTAATGTGCCGAAGATTTTTTATAATGTTTTCCGTGTTCGATAAATTTAATCACATTTGGTTAATTAAATAGAACAAGATATTTTTCTTTTTTTTCCTAGGGCTTTTATACAGCCGACAGCCGGTTGCCCTTTACGTCCCAAAGGGACGCATATTCGACCATACACTAGACAAACACTCTTGCGGGCTCCTCTGATCTGGGGTCAGCAGATCGCGAGGCCCTCCGCGACAACACACACACATACAAAGTCAAGGGACAAACAGCCATGCCCAAGGTGGGACTCGAACCCGCGACCCTTTGGACCCAAGCGCTGAGTCGGTACTCGCTCTTCGCCACCTCGTCCATTATTGCTTATTTATCCTTGAAAATATATTTTATTACATGAGAGCTTTTTTTTTTAATTTTCAAAATTCATGTAGTATATGACTTTGAGTATGGGTCAAAGAATTTTGAAAATGTGCACAGAATTCACTTCTCCCCATAGCACGTTATACGCAGTTTCATCTGTTTTTTGACGTAAAATAAATACATAAATATATAAACCCACGGTCTTCGCACGTCGCAACGCGTTTCCTTGACGACGAGGGGCTCCGGCCATTTACATAAAAAGTGCTTCAGACTGTGCAATGCATAATTCCTCACCTATTTTTGGCAAAAGATCACACACAAGGCTCTTTACACTTGTTATCAGCTTAGATAGCTCAGATTGATTCAGAATTGATGTCATTGCAGTGCCTCTGACCGGGCGTTCCTAGATTCAAGTCCCCACGGCGGCAAGATTTTTTTCCACTAGCTACATAGCGGAATCGAATTCACTGGCTGTCTGGAGGAGAATTCTAGCGGTCGGCTGCTCTGATCGATAGCCTGAGCAGTACCCTACCAAACGGGCCAAGAACCGCGCGCGATCTGTCCTTCCTCTTCCTTGTCCTATCCTCACCCCTTACACACACACTTACACTAACATGCACTACACTACCACATATTTCGGGAGACCTGTCGGAGGCTTAGAGCAGTGGTCGCTCCCGGAAACACGAGATTATCAGTCAGTCTCTGCACGTTGCAGTTCTTTTGGGCCTCGACGACCTTGGTATCTGAAGGATCCATGAACACAAATAAATATTCGTAAAATTCCTAATTACTTTCAAAATGTGAACTTGTCAATTAACACTAGATACATTCCAATCTAAGACAAAATATAATTAATTTTGCATGTATAATAGTAAATGTACAAATACAATATTTTTTTTAAATCAAGATTATTTTCGAAAGTTTTAAATTATATAATATTATTTACAAACTCCAATTTCCGGTCGACTCACCAGTATTATATATTAAATATTAAGTATTAAATTTTTCAGTTATGATATTATCAAAACTCATGAATGACATAACTGTGCGGAAAAAGTTTTCGAAATAATTACAAATCAACCTTGGAGACAGGGCAGTGACATTTAAAAACAAACACACAAGCGGTACGCAAAAGTCCAATAAATGTTTTGTAGCAGAGTGGTCAAAGCATCTTGTTGGGAGAAGAAGCACCGCATTCTTTTCCCAGAGCAGGTGACTAATGCAATTTAAAGTATGAATTATAAAATATGATATGAACATGTGGTAAAGAAATAGTTATGAGTTACACTGTAAGGTTCTAAAACAGTGTTGTTTACAATAAGAAATTAATATTCCTTTACCTCTTGTTACAACACGCACAACAATTTTTCAAGTCCAATTATATCCAATATCACGACCGTCCGTTATTTCGAAAACATATTTACATCAGGACCGGAGCAAACGGATTCATTTCTCGACTCCCAAAACGGTATACAGTCGCTCTAAACAGCACTTTCTATTCCGCGCAAAACGGTACATGTCAGATAAAAAGCAGTTCGATTAAAATCGCTAGAGCGGCCCGCGGTCATTATTAGGTCACGGACAAACACGATCTGTGTGCGGTGTTTTTCTGGCTCCCTTTCGACGGCTTGTTTTGGAGAACGCCTGACCACACATCGGCCAGTAACCTCGCCTTGCCACCCCGACTACGCCCAAAGAGATTGTAGGCGGTGATGCGTTGCAACATTTCTTCGGGTGTATGAACTGTTCAAAGAAGTCTGTCTTTGACCGAAGTTGTGTTGAGACAATGAATGTACCGTGAAATAAACGAAAGAGATAAAATGACGTGCTGGGATGAGCTGAAAATGGAATTAAAACAAATCATTGTTGAAGGGATTGGGAAAACATAGAGGTAACGATCATTTAGAAGATCCAAACTAAAGAACTTCAAATTTCTCCTAAAAACAAAAATTCTGAATCAATCGCTATACAAACGTGTTCGTAAAAATACAATGTGTACAAAAAGCAGCGTGGAGTGTGTACTCAGATATCTACCTCAATTTACAATTTGTTTTCGTTTGGTTTCAATGAATTTCAGAAATAACTCGTATTACTGTACTCTCCATTCCTTCAATCGTAAGAGAGTAGTTATAGGCCCTAATAATAGGAAAAGTAACCATGAAACAAATCAGTGTGATACATTAACGTAAAATATTTAATGTTCTGAACTTGAAAAGATTTCCTTCATGAGGTACAGGCTTTAAGTAACAACATTCTTACAATAATCTAATTAATGATTAAACAAAATAGGGACAGAAAGAATCGTTACGAGGAGAAAGGATAAGGCATTCATTTTTAAACATATTTATAGTGCCTGAGACATCCGTAAATAGGCACGATCAAGATGGCTCAACAAATTTCGCTCAAACTTAATACTGGTATATTAAATCCAGGATCGTGACAGATACTTCATTTTTCATGTGGAAGAATACATGGCGACTTTTCTAAAAGAAGTGACATTTATTATTTCTAATGCCGGAAAAGAAAACAGAAAAACAAATCACCGGGTTTATTATTCTAAATCTCAGGAATTAACTGACACAAGTTACCAATACATATTTGTTGTACAATACACAATGCTTGTACTTTATCTAAAACATGTAAGAGACGACTGTAAAAAGAGGTCCCAACAGCATAACATCTATTATATAAAAATAATATTGTGTATGTTTACGTGGGTATCAATGGGCGGTAAAAATTCGTGCTGGTCCCATTTTTGCCCAACTTCGTATTTTCGAAAATTGCAAAACATTAAAATTTTAAAAGTAAATTTTAAGGATAGAGATATTATAATTGAATTTATACAATGAATTATGAAATTATAGTGAAATTTGAATAATTATATAAATGAATTCAGTTTTAAAAGTCAGGTCTTTAAAAACGTACAATTTTTTGAAAAAGGTTACTTTTCGCGTAATTTCTGTTTCAAGTTAATGCAATTTATAAAAAATGGCGTAAATCTAATATTCCTGAACTGTGCGATTTTTTAAAAATTGTGTAAGTCAAAGACAATGCGACGAGCCGCTAGTTTTTGAAGCGTGAGGAGGGCAGAGGTATAGAGAGTCTAATAGTGGTATAGCGGAAGTCGTATAGTGGAACATGCGGGCCAATGGGGCCGAATTCGAATTTCGGAGGGGTAAAATACTGGTTGGAAACACTTTTACAAGTTCATTGCTTAGGCGTCATTTATAATGCAAGAAATTAAGTGCTGTTGTAGCACTACTAGACTTTTCAGTGTTCAGTATTACCACTTTCCTAACAATTATAATTTTTCATTCATAGTTTGCTTATTTAAAAATATTCTGAACGTGTTTGATGAATAGTCCTGTAATGACAGAAAATGACAGAAATTTAATGATCTGTGCACATAAACCATACGTCGCATACTCGTGAATAATTTTTGTCATGACATACTTCCCCGACACATTTATCATCATCAAGAATTCTACATAACCCACCTACTTCGAGATTTTTCTCCGCAGTAAATTGCATGTTTCGTAAGTGAAGCAGAGGCCGGGCTATAAATCGATGTCTCGTTGTTTCGTCTGAATCAGACCACCGACTCTGCGAACTTTCCGCACCCTGTAATCATGCTTTCATTGTCCTCTGAAGAAGATCAAAGAGAAACTTTCTATGCAGTCGTGAATTCCCGCTAAGGAACTCTGGTGTCCGAACATGTGCACACTCGCCTGCCTTCAAGTCCACTTTCCGACGGCCTCATTTGGAGTCATAAATTTGATACAAAAACTGCATGAAAGAACAGCACAAAAGCACTTGCAACGGCAGCTTCAAGGGACTGTGATGTAACCGCGGGCGAGGCTGCCTGTTATTCTGGAGTTTGGCAGCTAAGACTTAGAGACCAGAGCTGTGGCGATTGTTACCATGTTGGAGATTGGAAGAAACAAAGTGATAGGGAAAGTGACTGTCCGTAATGTCAATGGACAATAACGCAAAATTAAATTTGGGGAAAAAGAAAGAAAGAGGAAGAGAGGACAATAGTGAATTTGGGATGAACATGATCACGGGGGCAGGAGTAATATATTTTGAAGCTGGAAGAGTTTTATCGTCATCAAAGTCATCAAAACAACCAGCGTCAATAGTTTATTTATTCATTCGATATGTCAATTATTCAATTATATCCGTAAATACCTATTATAATCCTATTTTTTAAGTTTTTCAGAATACAAGCATGGGTGGAAAATGTGAAACATACACGTGAAAGGACAAGGTATAAACTAAGTGCGTGGATATTTAACGACACAGCAAAATTATGATTCTCATATTTATTAAGGTATTTGAAAAGATACTAGTGGTTTCATATTCCAAAGTATTTGAACATATACGAGTTCACAACATTCTAAAAGCATTACATGTTCGTTCTAAACCTCCGATTAGGCAGATGCTCACTTACCGCACGTGCCATGTCTCACACTTATAGGTCGGCACATGCGTTGATCACTAGGGAACGGATTTTCATGTAAATACATAATTTTACAGGAGCAAGATACCGGCATTCAATAATATTTTTTAGAGTTTACAAGACATTTTGAATGAATTAGAACTATTTATATTTTACCTATTTTTAAATATTTGGATATAATTTCGTATTTTACCTATTACTACGCATTACGTTACATTTTAATATCGAAACGGAATATTTCAGATGCGATTTTTCAATATGTTACTGGAATAATCTTTTTTTTTTTTGAAGCAAAGTAATGCGCTTCAATGGCCACGGAACCTTCTCCGTGAATTGTCTACCCGCCTCCCGAATCTCTTCTTTTTAAAAAGTGCGTACTCGGGATCAAGAAAGAGAGGATGTATGTGAGGCAGAATAAGTTTTTACTATGCGCTTGCTCGTGCTTCATACACCACATGCGTAACTAGATAAAAAATATTTTTCGATTCTTGTCTTATCGCGTTGTTGGAGTAGGCCGGGGGGATATGTCTCCTTCCAATTCCAGATCCATTATTCACACCATAGCACTACTCTTCATTCAAGCTTCAGCTTCTCGTAAACATTGCATTAAGGACAAACGTATTTTATGTGTCAAAAGAAACTAGTGTTGAATCACATCTGTAGAGGTAGAAATTTCTTTCAGTCTCCAAATCAACGCTGAAATCCGATCGACGACATTCTTTGCTCGTAGAATGCCTCTACAGAGAAAATAATAATTTTTATTTTACATATTTTCAATTGTTCTTACATATTTTGAGAAAAATAAATACACAGGTATGTACTACATATTCTACCTTTTTATTACAATAAATACCGTTCCTAATGATCACTGAGATATGTGAGTTTTCCTACGAGTCGTCGCAGAAACGTACCTGCTCATCTCGCGACTTTTTTTTGACACATTTATTCATTTTGGAAGATTTACATCGTTCAGTACAATTACTTTACAGATGTATTTTTTTAGACTTATTCTAGTTAAAATATCTAAGCTAACTTAATCTATACATTGGAGAGGATACTCTAGGGGAGAACCTGGGTGTTAAGAATCGTGGTTGGCTAAAATTTTGAGCAATGCTTCAAAAGGGAATCTATTTTTTACTGGAGTGTGTGTTGGATTTTTCGATAGTTTGTAATGGGATGCTGCTGGTATGTCTGTTAGGTTTTGGTAGACGTTGTGTGATATTTGTGCTATTTGGTTTATTATTGTATTGATGTTTAATTCTGAATGAAGTTGTTTATTACTTATGAACCAGGGGGCATTAGTGCTTAATCTTAAAAATTTATTTTGCATTACTTGAATTTTGTTGACATTTGTGGGGGCTGCGTTTGTCCATATGGGGAATGCATAAAGCAGTAGTGATCTGATTATTGTTTTGTATAGGGTTGTACTGTTTGTGTATGACAGAGATTTATGTTTGTTGATTAGTGGCCGGAGTTGGAATAATTTATTTCTTGCTTGTTTAATTTTGATATCTATGTGGGTTTTCCAGGTTAGTTTTATGTCCAGATGAAGTCCTAAGTATTTTATGGGTTGTGATGTTGGGGTCCAGGTGATGGGGGAATTGTTTATTACTGGCGGAGTGGGGGAGGTAAACATTCTGAGTGAGAAGATTTTTGCTATTGTTTTGTCGGGATTCAGTTGAATTTTCCAGAGGTTTGCCCAGGTTTCAATGTTGTGTAAGTGATTTTGAATTTGTGATCGTAGGTTACTTAGTGAGTATTCTGAGACGAATAGGGCTGTATCGTCTGCAAATTGAGCTATATTAGAATTTGATGATGATGGGATGTCTGCTATGTATATGTTGAATAATGTTGGAGATAAAGGGGAGCCTTGAGGGACGCCTGCTTTGATAATGTGTGGGGTGGAGTGGTGATTGTTGACTTTTACTGAGAATGTGCGATCTGATAGGAAACTTTTGATGATGTGAATAATGTAGGTTGGAGTTTCAGCTTTTATTAGTTTGTAGATTAGTCCCGGGTGCCAAATTCTGTGAAATGCTTGAGTGAACATCTCGCGACTGTCCGGCATGGAAGGGCATTGTTCCCAACAGCATTCACCAATTCCCTGTGACATACTCGGGCATTTCTCCCACGGAGAACCGGTGCCTTGGAGTAAGAGCGCCGCTCGAAGCAGGTTACATTCATCTCTCACGGCCGAAGTTGGACAACAGATTTCACGTTGCTCTCTGTGCTAATAGAGACACACTCACAGCCATCTGTTCATGCGAACACAGACCATTTTCAGTATTTTTTCTCGTTACAAATGAAACTGTACGATCTGATAACATTTCTTTTAGAAAAAAGTGTCTGCCACGACCTCTGTCCCAACCTTCATGTATATGGGTTCTATTCAAACCCAAAAATTGTATCCATCTAACAATAATACTAATGCATTAGTACAAATTAAATAAACAGAGGTTGTCTGGTATCAAGTTTCTTGAAGAAACTTCGGAAATTTCGGAAAAAATCAATTTTCAAAATTTTCTCGGAAATGGCTCTAAATATTTTGATTAAACTTTGTCTTCGGATAGAGTGAAGAACGCTTAAGAGAATGGTGCAGAAATTACGTTTGTTGAAATCCTTGATTTTTCTCCAATTGCAATAGCGCATTTTGGGGACTTCTTACAATAGTGCATGGGCGTCTTCCTACAACTACATTATTGAACGTAAACATTTTTACTTTCTCACTTCCGCTACCACGGTAGAGAGAAAGATAAGTCATGCTGCGCGACAAAACAGCGAATTTTCGGTAGCAAAACGCATTTTACAGTCCTGGTAACGACAAAGTGAATAAATTCTGTTTCTCATTTACAAAAACAATTCTTTAATACGTGGTGTAGCCGGTATCCCTGTTTTGTGGGTCCTTGATATTGAAAAATTAATTGATTGCAAAACGTCCGCCGTCTGTCAATATGTGAGCATCACTAGCGGCTAAATCTTTCAGCCGATTTTTCGAATATTGATATTCGTTTGACCTGGCTGATGACGCGACGCCTTAATTTTGAAACCGATATTTTAATTTAGGGGTTCTTTACATGAAGCACCTGGAACATTTTCAACATTTTCAAAAAATGGCGCCATTGATTTTGATTACATTTTGTTGTTGGATAGTCTCAAGGACGTTTAAGATAATGGCACAGGTATCATATTAGTTTTTTTCAGTCTCATATATCTGATTTTTCAAAACTTGAAAAAATTCAAAAAAATTTCGGAGTCTTTCTACAACTAAAATGTTAAAGATAGAGATTTTCTCTTTAATAAAACATATTCCTTATAGATAGATTTTGAATTAATGTCATGTACGGTTTTTCTAAAATTTGAGTATTTTTTGTGTAATTTTGTGTGAAATATAGGCAATTTTTAATTTTTTTCTCAAAAACAGATCCATCATTTTTGATGAAATTTTCTTGGTGGGTAGTCTGAACGACGTTTAAGAGAATTATGTAGGTCTCCTGTTAGTTGAAAGCTCTGACTTTTCCAAAAGTGAAAAAATTCAAAATTTTTTAGACGTCGTTCTACAATTAATGAAGATTCATTTTTTTCTTAATGAAATGTGTTCATCAATTACAGATTTTCAAATATGGCCCAGTTGAGTTTTTCGAGAATATGAGAATTTTTTTAATAATTCGGCGACAAAAATAGTTTACTGCGCTTCCTCAACGTAAAATGAATAATGAATCTAGGCAGTCTTGTGCTACGTAACTTAGAATTTGTATATTATTTCATATTTGTTTGTTTCTTTTCATCTTCGAGCTTTTGTTATAACTTTTAAAATTAAATGTTTTAGAAATTATTTAAAACCTATTTTAAAGTGCGCTTCTTAATAGAGTTTAATGTGAAAAGGAATATATGATTTCTCTTATAAGATGTTGGAATAAAACTAATGCATCATAAAACCAGGTAATTTTGATGTAAATAAAAATATATAATTTAATTATTTTATACTTTCTCGTAAACTTATTCGGACTAATATACGTAGTAAGAAGAAAGTTATGTAATGCTGCAGAATATCGATTTCGAGGTTTTAAAGGAGATGGACATTTTGGGGTTCCCTAATATGGAAAAATTGTTTATTTTTATCAAAACGTCTGTCCGTCTGTCTGTCCGTCTGTGCGTCTGTCTTTTCTGTCCGTCTGGTGAATGTGAACAACACCAGCGCCTGAACTATTCGTACGATTTTTTCCAAACAGAATAAACCACTGCCGATCTGTCCTGAGTCGTAGCTCTGCGATTTTGAGAAATATTAATTCATTTTAGGGGGTACTTTACATGAAGCTCTTTGCACGTTTTCAAAATTTTCTCAAAAATTGCTACAAATTTTTACTTTAAATTTCTTCTAAGAATATAGTAAAATAAACTTATAAAACTGTCTTAGGTCCGATTTTCATGATTAACTCTGAATACACGATTAAGTTTTAATTTTCTTCGGCGTCTTCCTACAACTACAAAATTGAAGATAAAGATCTTTCCTTCAAACAAATTTGATAGTCCATAATTACGTCTTTCATTTACAATCTGTTCAATTTTTGAAAATTGTCATGTACAATTTTTTGAAAATTTGAGTAGTTTTCTCGCAATATGGCGTGCAATATTTGCCACGTAAGAAAATACAAAAAACAATATTTTCTCAAAAACGGTTCCACTTTTGTTTCTTTTAACTTTTGGTAAGAATAGTGTACCCTATGAAAAGAATGCCATATTTGTTTTTGGATTGATATTTGAAAGGTATTTGTTCACATTATTAAATTGACGAGTACATGTGCTTTAAATAATGTCATAAAATATTTCTCGAATATTCAACAGTTTTCTATGAAAGTGTGTTCGAATTTTGAGAAACTTCGCCCTTTTGAGAAACGCTCGAAAGCGATTCCAAATTTTTTCTTCAATCTCTTCCAACATATAGTGCTTATTGCGCTGTTTAATATGACATAAAGTTCATTTCGGGGTATCTGTTTCTTTTTTCAAAATTTATACTAATTTAATTTCTTTGAAATAACTCTCATGCCATTAATACACACATTTCAATCGATTTGTATACATTATTTCATTTTTTAGTAAAAGTGCTTCAAATGACTTGAAGTGAAGTTTTTTGAGAACTAAGTAGATTCCTGTGAAAAATTTAGGACGAGGTGTTACTCTTCTTTAATATTCCTAAAGTAATATTTCGATTATTCAATTAGGAAAGAAAAGGTAACGAAAATTTCAAAATATAGTACTTTGGGTGGCGATAGATGGCAGATGGCAAGAGGATTCGGCAAGATCATAAAGCCAGTCCACCCCAAGGAAATTAGAAAACTGTACTACGAGAAAGTATGTGCCATTCTGTGGCACCACTAGTTTCTATTTTCATTTTCTTGCTAGCAGTATCAACAATGCTAACTAGCAAAATGTGTAACCCATACTAATGACCTTGCAGTTCATGGAACAATAAAAGCTTATTTAAAAAAGTATGTTCTAAAAATCATCTCTTTAAAGAAAGGTCATTTATAAGTTTTTGAAAAAACGAGCAAATTTCGCGTAACATATGTATAAAATTTGGCATTTTTTTTCAAAAACCGCTGCAATTTGTTTCATTAAATTTACTCCTCGTATGTAACAACGGATGTAAAACAAATTGCTAGTCCTGTTTTCTGCAATCTCTCCGTATTTTCGAAAATTGCAAAAATTGCGTGTACGAAATATTGGGTTGAGACAACTACATTTTTAAGCGTCGGTCCGAGTTCACATCTTCCGGCGCTTCTGCCGTGTAGTAACATGAGAGACGGTGAGTTAACTCAGAGTACTTGAGTTCGAGTTTCGGTGTGGAAAATAACTTTTGGTGTTCGAAAACACTGTTGCGACTATTTTGTAGTATAATAAGCGGATCAGTTTGAAATAATGCGAGAAATCATGTACATCGGCGGATTCGGTGGTGTAACGGTCAGCGTACCGGACTGTTGTACCCGTGTTTGCGGGTTCAATCCCGATCGAAGCCGTGGATTTTTAAGGGCGAAAAAATCCTTCGTACGCCTTCCTTCGGAGGGGAAGTAAAGCCGGCTGTCCCATGTTAGTAGATTTACTGCATGTAAAAGATCCTCAAGCCTAAATGAAGCCTCTGAGCTAAATTGAGATCCGCCTGTTTCGTCGCCCAAGATAATACCTCCTTTCTCCGCTAGGTGGTGAAAGGAGCGTAGCGAAATTTGCGTGGTTAGACGGAAGAGCGGGCCTGATGGCCCGAGTCTCGCCACGTAAAATAAGGCATTAACTAACTAACTAACTCTTGTAGTTCCACTAGTGTTGCTATTGTCTGAAAGAGAGCTGTCACGACCTGAGGAATGAATAGTTCAAGGCCACGGACAGCGTGCTTTCCATCGAACGTCCGCGTTCATCATTTTTTTCGTATTGCAATGGTTTGTTTAATCCATCAGCAGTGCCGTAGGTACTTACTGAAACTGATTACGAGCATTTCTTCAGATTCGTGTTAACTCCTCCCTTGTCGACCAACGGAGCTCTATAAGAATCCGTTGACGTGCATGGAAACAAAATACATTCAGCCAATCTATCAAATCGAATATATTCAATCAATTTATTCCAATTCTCTATTTCATTCTCATTGCAAGTTTCCATTTAGAAAATCCAATTGGCAAGTCTCGATTTAAATAGCAAAATTTCAAATTGCAAGCCTCCAATTAAATAGTCCACATCGCAGGTCGTGAATAGTCGATTCGTTCCGTCGCCTGGTCCTCTCACCACCGACCTCCTTGGAACCGACAATCCGCCGCAAAAACCAACTCGGTGCCCGCGGCCGCGCTCTGTCGGCTGGTGGCGAAATCGCTGTCCTCCGGCGGCGCGGGGCGGGCCGGCGGGCGATCGCAAGGAGGCTCCGTGGCAGCCTTGCGATGCCTGAGCAGCGTCGCCGATCCGATCAGCGGTTCTATAATTATTTATTTATTTATTTATTTATTTATTTATTTATTTATTTATTTATTTATTTATTTATTTATTTATTTATTTATTTATTTATTTATTTATTTATTTATTTATTTATTTATTTATTTATTTATTTATTTATTTATTTAACAGAGTGAGCTGATTATGCAACGCTCAGCCATAAGGCTTTTCAGTTGTTAGGAGCAAGCATTTTTAGACGAAAATATGCGAAAGCCACCTCCCATTAAACATAGATTGAAGTAGTGCGAATGATAGAGTGGAGGAATACATATTGTTTACTTTTTATGGGAGAACTATCTATTTCATTATCTTATATCAGCCAGTTTCCGGAGGAAGATGTGGAAGGGGCGTCGGTTGCGGAGACGAGTTTCTGCGGGATGCTCTTTAGCTATGTTGTAGTGGGAAGCACCGGTGACTGAGGGTAGATTTTGGAAGAATGATGAGGAAAGTTTAATGATGTATGTTAGGACGGGCTCTAAGGCTAGGTCTTTGTGAAGGTTAGTGTTGCTTATAAACCATGGTGCGTTAATTGCAGTTCTGAGGAACCTATTTTGGAATATTTGGATTTTGTTGATGGTTGTAGAGGCAGCATTGCACCAGACAGGACAAGCGTACGTAAGTAAAGGACGTAAAATGGCTTTTTACATAAGGAGAGGAGAACGGAGCGTCCTAGTCCCGTTGATGGCGGATGTTCGTCGGTAGTCGAATGCAGCCACGGTTTGAATTCTAACGGTCGGCCGCTGTGTTACGACATTTTCCGTGGTTTCTCCCATCAACACCAGGCAGAAGCCTAACGAGACAGTACCCTACCAATCGGGCCACGGCGATCTTTTCTACCTCTTTTTTGTCGTATCCTCATCCCTTCCTTACGAGCACACACTCCGTACACATACTTACACTCACAAGCTCTATACTACCTCATGGTTCGGGGGACCACTCGGAAGCATAAAGATTTGGCACTCACTTCGCGGATATAAGCTTCATTTTCCTTCAAGCTTTTGATTTTTTTTAAGTATCTTTTCTAGTCTTACACACTTCGTTCGGAGAAGGTTTGTTTACTCAAGAGATGGCTAAAAAATTAGTAGGATACAAGATACAATCTTATACTACTGTATACTACAAGTACTTGTACTATCACTTATTTTTGTCATGTGACTTCTTTTAATGTAACTCATAAATTTGGATCGAATTTTCGTAAGCATTAATTTTGCTATTTATATTTTTATACTCATTTAAATTATTTCCCTCTTTCAGTCAGTTCACTCTTTCCATCAATTTACTCTTACTTTACATTTCATTCTTTCAGTTATTTCACTCTGTCAATCATTTAACGCTCCGCTATTTCACTTTATGGTCTTTTAGCTCTTTGAATAATTTTATTCTTCCAGTCATTTCACACATTCAATCAATTCACCTTCACCAAATATTTCACTCTTTCATTCTTTTCACACTTTCGATCATTACATTTTTCAATCATTTTACGCACCCAGTTATTTTACACATTCAATCATTTCACACCATGAATAACTTCTCTCTTTCGATTATTTCACTGTCACTAATTACACTCTATCAGTTATTTCACTCTTTCAGTCCTTTCACATTCTGTTATTTCATTCATATTTTCAAAGGCAGGCGTGTATTATTCTAGATATATCATGTAGTAAAATCCTGTGTCAAGACATGATTACCGAAAAGGTTTCTTTCTTTTTATTTGCTTTCTCTCCTCCTGTTTTCAAGGACTTGCGTAGTTTGTGGGTGGGTGCAAAAGTGAGTGGGCCTATGCAATGTTCAACCGAAACGGGGGATTGATGTCCCATGCTTCAGACGCAATCGCACTGCAAGAGCATAAAGTGTCACGGACACCGTATGCATGATGACACCGTGTTGAACGACCGAGGGCAGTTAGAAGCTAGCATCCCAGTGGCAGACGATTGACATGATTGAGACACAGTGGTCAATCAATATTTTAGCTCATGCGCAATGCAATCTTTGGTTTTACTTTCTCGTGTTCGTAGTATCGATAAAATTTTTAAAATGCTGTAATGCTGCAAGAATCAAGGTCGAGAATGTGACGAAAATACGTTTTTGATACCGAAAAAGTATAATTCAAACGCTGACTGGAGGAGAATTATAGCGGCCACTGCTTTCATTGGTTGTTTTCCGCGGTTTCGCCGATGAGCCTCTACGCAAATATGCAGCACTGTACTGTTAAAAATTTGCTACCGTTTGGACACAAACCGTAGGTACTCCTGGTCAGCGACGGTGCTGGGAAAACAGCACGCCGTCACTGATTCATAGCAGGGGTTACGCACATTGTTTTTTGTTTTTTTTTATATATTTATTTATTTACCATTCGGATGTACATTGTTCAGTAACATTTTACTTTTTCATATGTATTGCTGGCTTACAGCTATTCTTATTTCCTAAACTTAACAACTAACTAACGACGGGAAGGGGTAGGAAGCTACTCTCTGCACCTACTGTTCACAATTGTTGGAAAATAAGTTTAGGAAGGCGTTAAAAGGGTAACGGTTTTTTATGCGTGTTGGAGTATGGTCTGTTGAGGCCAGGTTGTAGTGGATGGCGTGTGGTATTGAGTTGATATTTCAATAGAATATATTGGATAGATGGGCTATGTGTTTGGAGAAGGAAGTTATATTCAATTCTTTGTGTATTTGTTTGTTGGATATAAACCATGGAGCGTGGGTTGCTAATCGGAGAAATCTATTTTGTATTATTTGTAGCTTATTTATGGTAGTAGCAGATGCGATAGTCTAGACAGGACATGCGTATAACATTAAGGGTCTGATTATGGATTTATATAAAGTGATGGCATTATCTATTGATAGGCAGCTTTTGCACATTGTGCAAGGAGGCGATCCGCGCGGCGGAGGCTAGTCTCAAATGCGTGACTGGGGAGAGTTTCTCCCCCGGATGCTGCATCGCCCGCGGAGGTGACAGGAGCTGGCACAACATCCCGCCTCGACCCTCCGCCACGCCACGCCACGCCACGCCACGCCACGCCACGTCACGGCCCGGCCCGCCCCGCCCACCACAGCTGTGGCCTCCACCGCAACAGCCGCCATCGTCACCTTAGGAGGCCATGGCATGCCCGGTGGCCATCAGGTTTAGATGGCCGAGACAGAGCTGGGATGTCCTGTGTGGTGGGGAAAGTGTCGGCGAAGTAATCGGGGAGAGAGCCAGATAAGAGTCGGAATGGCGCGGGCCCACCACATTTATGTTTTCTACTTTAATATTAGATTAATCAGAACAAAAATGTATCCTCACTTGCTGTGCATAAATTATTAGAAATAAATTCACTAGGCTAGATTAGCTTCATTAGAATTAGGTACATATCAGCTCTATCTGTATTAGGTATACATATATATTAGGTTATATATTAGTTATTCAAATTACAATATTGTTACATTAGGTATTCAAATTATAAATTGTATAAATTGTATATTATATAAAAAATAAAAAAGACCGGGGAGCGTCTCACGACATAATTCTTTGTCTGTTTTGTACATAATTCTTATGATTTATGTTTGTTATTAGTAATGATTTATTACACTCTATCAAATTCAGGAACAAAAGGGGAGAGTGTACAGTTATTTTGGAGTTTGTACAACAAAATTATAAAAACTAGGTTAGGGTTTTATTAAATTTTCTCTATAGTAAGCAGTTACTTTTTGCTGAATTGATTGAATGTATTTTGATCTTGTTATATTGTGTTATATCATACATTATAATGTGATATGCATTGCAGTTATTCAATTACGTAAGTTTATTAAGAGTACATGCATTATATCACATAACCGAAGAAATGCAATCAGATGTTTTCTGAAAATAACATATGTCAAGTTACTGCAAGCCTATTGCAACTGAAAACGAACCATGGTGTGCAGAAAAAGCATAAGAAGGTCTTATTAAATCAGCCTTTCCCATTTGAAAAAATTGAATTTTAATTCTCTTAATTGTTTTGTCAATGAAACAAAATCAATGATGACATTACTTTGTCACTTGTCATCTTTATTATCTTTAAGGATAGTTAGTAATATTCTTGTTAAATGAAAGTGTTTTTGCAGGTTGTTGTTTTATTGGGCAGATCCAATTTGTAAAGAAATAAGATCAACTGATCATTCCTAAGAAACTATGCAGAAAGTTATATTTATGCTGAATGGATGATTGAGGAGGACAATTCATCGTTATTTTTTTATAAATTATTTTTTAAGTGTTTCTTCAGTTTGTTTTTAGACCAATATTAGGACTTCAGTTCAGAAATGTTTGTTATAAACGTATCTTTGAAGTATAATGAAAACATGATTAGGTCTACCATATTGTTATTTATTCAATGCATTTTTAAAATTGAGCTGAAAACATCCCCTAAAATTCAATTGGAGTTTTCAATTGGAGGCCATACAATCACTAAACCCACAAAATATTTAGGTACGATTCAGGTGAAAGTCATATCTTATCAAGTCCTTTTTTTAAATATGAACAGCAATAATTATACATTATTTATATTTTTTCTTCTTTGAATGGAAATTTTCTTTTACATTATTGGTAGTGTCATGGTTTCTAAATATACACACAACCCTTTACTCACTTTCTTTATAAATACAAATAAAAATACTTGTATAATATCTAATCCTTGTCTTCCTAATGCCGGTTGTGATATACCATTCCAACGAATTATATATATATATATATATATATATATATATATATATATATATATATATATATATATATATATGTATAAAGTTTTATTGAACACGATGGAGCAATGTTTTTGAACATTTGGAAAGTGTTCCACAAGCGTCATGTAAAGTACCACCACAAAATTAAAATCACGATTTCAAATTCCAGGGGTTGCGACATCAGCCAGATCAAACGAGGAGTATTAGTATTCAAAAAATCGGTTGAAACAAAAAATAATTATTAAAAAATTAAATTAAATTTTAAAAAGTTATAATTAATGCTAGGCAGTTGGATGATATGTTATTTAGAATTTGTATATTATTTCATGTTTCTTTGTTATTTTTTTTCGAGCTTTTGTTATAGGTTTTAAAATTAATCTTCTAGAAATTATTTAGTTGTGTGAAAACGAGTAGATGATTTCGCTTTGCTTAATAAGATGTGTGAATGAAGAGTATTGCATGTAAAAACCGAGTAATTTTGATGAATATAAAGGTATTGTATTTAATTATATTTTTCTATCCATTTTCATTTTCTTGTTAGCCGTATCAATAATGTGAATTGGCAAAATGTGAATCCCAGATGAATTAGCTGTCATTGTTGCTTGTAATCCATTGCCATAACACCATACTGATAACAGACGATAATAATTTTTTTATACATTTATTTATTGAATGTTTGGAAATTACACAGTTCTCTAACTTAGTATTCTTTCATGTCATACTCATTTGATGACTTTTATTATAACTTATACTAAACTTAACATAAAACTACATTACTAGTGGTGTAGGAAACTACAAGAGCCCCTACTATGAACAATTAATAGAAAAAATCATCAGAACGCTTGGAATGGGAATCGGTTTTTGATTCTAGTTGCGAAGTCATTTAAAGAGTCCAGGTTGTATCGGACTGCTCGGTTTACTGTATTTAGGTTGAAATAAAAATTATTGGAAAGGTGGGCGATATGTTTGATGATCGGTGATATATTCAGTTCTTTATGACATTGGGTGCTTGAAATGAACCATTGGACATATGTTACTAATCTGAGGAATATATTTTGTACAATTTGAAGTTTATTGATGTTGGAAATAAATGCATTGGTCCAAATGGGACATGCGTTTCGCATTAACGGTGTGACTATTGCTGTGTAAAGTGGAACGGCATTTGTTAGGGATAGACAGCTTTTGGAGTTGGTAAGGGGTTTTAGTTGTGTAAGACAACAATGACGGCTGCCTTTCGTTCGCGTTAATGTAAACTTATATATTTGGCGGGGAGTATTACAAAACTTTAGTGTTGATTACTATTATGTATTTTTCGATCTTTTTGCATTTGTTTGCCAATGATATCAGTATTATTATTATTATTATTATTATTATTATTATTATTATTATTATTATTATTTATTAACTTTTAATTATTTTACTTCTCGAATACTGCAGATGCAGAATAATATAAGGCTAAAAAACCATCAGATATGTTCGTGCATACACTGCATACCTTATACAATGAATTCAATGCGAGAAATATATTTTTATTTTAAGTTTTGAATAAAAATGTAATGCTTAAATCTTTTTTAATTTTCTCACCAAATATTCTACGATTTCAAATGAGTTTCACAAAAAATAATTGGGATGAGTTTATGCGGAGAGTAATTTTGATATAAATAGTATTACATAGCCGTGACCAAAGGCGAGAAAGTAAGTGCTGTTTTAGCATAACTAGTTTTTTTCTTGTTGTTGTTTTTTCAAATATCCGTCCGTCCTAGTGCCTAAACTATTCATAGATTTTTTTTTCAAAATGGATATTCCCCTGTCAATCTGGTTCGACACCAAGCTCCAAGCTCTCACATTCCTCAATTTTACATTCTTCAAAAAATTAAAGGAAAAAAATTGGAGCCATTTGTGAGAAAATTGTGAAAAAAGTTGCCTAGTGTCAACATGTAAAATTCCCCATTCCACATGTTGACACTATTTTCACCATTTTCTCAAAAATGGATCAAAACTTTTTTCTTTACTTTTTTGGTAAGATTAGAGGAAAATACACTAAAAAGATGACATAAGTCCATTTTTCACTTTTAACTCTGAATTTGTGAAAATTGCGAAAATTTGAAATTTTGTCAGCCACTTCCTGCGGCTACAAAATTGATAATAGAGAGTTTTCCGTCAAAAAAATATTCTCTCTAATTAGTTCTTTCATTAAGGTAATGCACATTTTTTTTTTTGAAAATTATAGTAGTTTTCGCGCAATATTGAGTGAAATACGTACTACAGTATTACAAAATAACAAACAAAAACTTCCTAAAATCGGCTCCAAATGTTTTCTTTAAATTTTTTGTAGGAACAGTGCTAAATGTGCAGTATAATACGACATAAGCGCAATTTTGTTCTATTCTTTTTACATACATTTTATTTTTACAAATGTATTTTTTACATTTCTCTCGCGTGTTTAATATTTACATTAACGGCGGTTTGTATACAGTATTGAATGAGTTAAAACAAGAGTTTCATATGATGTTTTATAAATTTTCTTGAAAACTCTAACTTTTTTCTGAAAAAATGAGTTCATTTTGGCACATATTCAAAAACGTTAATTCGCCCTTTTTTTGGACAAGCCTCGCGAACGGTGGCGGTGAGAGGACGTGTCTGTACTCCGCGGTGTCTCGTGAATTCTAAGTTGTGCGTTGAGTCATTGTGTCAAGTTGTGCGTCAACATTTTGTGTTCTGACTTGTGTGTAGTGTTATCGTGATCAATTGTATTTCCTGTTTATGAAATTCTGTGTTTCAACTTGTGGTTTCGAAAAATAATGTTGCCTCCATAAGAAGTAAACAATCGATATGGCCACGGAGAACATCTCCCTGTCGGAATCCGAATTCATAATGGATTCGTCTACTACAAGTCAAGCTGAACTACAAACTCAGATGTTTCTTCAACAACAATATCAGCAGCAGCAGCAACAACTCATTTTACCTCAGATACTACAAGGAACAGTGATAAGAATGTCATTGACCTTTTTTCCTCTTGCAGTACAGTCTTCAATTTCAAGTTCAACCGATGGAACAAATCCAGAACTTAATCGAACAACCAACGGTAATTCAAATAGAGACAGCAACACACATAAATGGCAAGTTGTTGTAATCAAGCGCAAGAGATGTAAATCTCACCGCCCTGAAAGACATAAACAATCAAAACGTCAAAGTGCAAATATAAGTGGCATACTATCATGCAATAGATATGCAGATATCGAAATAATTAATGACGATGAATCCAATGATTAAGTAATCGATGAAAGTCACAACTCCAGCAATATTCAGAAGGTGCAAAAGCCACCACCAATATTTCTCCCTGGGGTAAATGACTTTCACGCAAAGTCAGAAACTTTACAAAAAGTCGTGAAGAAGGAAGAATTCTACTGCAAGCTCGTGGGTCAAGATAAATTTTAAATCTTATCGACAACAACTGAAGCTTATCAATCTCTTATTAAATACCTTATTAAAGAGAAAATTGTGTTTCGCAGCTATCAGCTAAAACAAGAAAGAGCATTTAGGGTAGTCTTAAAAATATGCATCTTACAATAAATATTATGAACTGAAAGCAGAAATAAAAGAAAACGGTCATACTGTAAGAAACATTTATAACTGTAAACTCCGTGTAACAAAAGATCCCTTACCGGTATTTTTTATTGATATGGAACCAAAAGATAATATCAAAGACATTTACAAATTGCACTACCTTCAAAACACCAAAATAATAATTGAAGTTCCAAGACTAAAGCGAGATTTTGTGCAATGCCATCGCTGCCAAAGTTGGGAGCACCCGAAGCACTACTGCAACCTTTCTTATTGGTGCGTAGTATGCGGCGAGAATCACGATAGCAGAACTTATGATTACAAGAAAAGCAAGAGCAAAATGCGCCCTTTGTGAAGGTTCCCATACAGCAAGTTATAAAGAATGTGAAATTTATAAAAAAATACGTAATAAAAAATATCCACAGGCGTCTAAAATTCCACAAGATTCAAACTACAATGTTTCACGAAACAATATGAATACAGGTCAAGAAAACTTCCCTCCTACTTCGATAAATAATTTCCATCAGCGTAGTACTTATGCACAAGCACTGAAAAATTCACAAAAGAAGGATAGTGTGAGAAATAATGCAACAAACACGGAGTCTAATACTCAATTATTTTCAGTAATACAACAGTCTTTCGAAAGATTTGAAACTATACTCAACAGACAAGCAGAAAAAATAAGTGCACTTTAAAATCTTGTGTCAAAACTGCTACCTAAATAATGAACAAATCGTATAAGATAGCAAGCTTGGAACGCCAATGGCTTGCTACAACACCGAGAAGAAGTCAAGTGTTTTCTCCAGTTAACAAATACGGATATCATGCTCATTTCAGAAACTCATTTCACCAACAAAAGTTTTTTCTCGCCTCAATGATACAACATATATTATACAAATCATCCGGAAGGTACAGCACATGGAGGAACGGCTATACTTGTTCGGGAAAAAAATTAAACATCACTTAAATCCTCAATATAGCACCGCGTATTTACAGACAACATCCATTCAAGTAAGTGATGCTTTCGGAACATTGAATATTGCTCATGAGTTTCCTATTAAGTACTA
Organism: Teleogryllus occipitalis; assembly: GCA_011170035.1. Taxonomy (NCBI): domain Eukaryota; kingdom Metazoa; phylum Arthropoda; class Insecta; order Orthoptera; family Gryllidae; genus Teleogryllus; species Teleogryllus occipitalis. Next base: position 10,290 of record BLKR01005989.1, on the reverse strand, counting down.
AGAATCCATTTATAAAATGTAAATGTATATGAAAGATCATGCCAAAGTCCTGATCTCAGTCAATTGAACATCTTTAAAAAAAAATTGCAAGGACGAATTTATCATAAAAAATTAATAATAAATGTAATCTTGCCTAATGTACGGAAAAAGTCACAGGCACGTTTGGGCAGTCTAGAGCTCACTGTCCCGTCTAAGCGAGTTCTCCGCTGGGAGATTTTACGGGCTAATGATTGCAAAAGACAACAAGATCTGATTCTTTTCCAATGTTTTTTAGAGAAAAAAGCACTCTTTTACATGCACTATAAAGTCATAAGAAGCTAGCAAAGAAAATTATGAAACCGACTAAACGTTTTTAAATTTAAAAATCGAAATGAAATTCTTTAAACTTATTTTTCTGTGGATTGAATGTTCCGACTTTCATACTTTCAATCTTTCGAGAATTATCCATGTTCATATTGAACAACCATAATAATATTTTCATTTTACAAATGTCTCCACTTCCTTGTTTTCATAAAAACTGTTACACCTCCTGCCTCACTTTTTATTCCAATTATACTAATGAATGGTTTGTTAAATAAGTAGGTTCGGTATAATTTATGTTTGCCACTTCTGGTTCCTACTCATTTTAGTGACTGGTGGCAAAATGTAAGAATTGACCTGGTGTTATAAAAAGCTGAAACCAGAAAGCAGGTAAGTGTCTTCGATTAATGATTGCAAATCAAAGTCCAAGCACATCAAAGCATGTAGTGTATAATGGAATTTAAATAATAATATACTGTCTTCAAACTGAAATTTTCTTTTTAAAAGCAAGAAACTTCTAAAAATCACAAAATAATCGCAAATAATAGGGAGGTACGAGATAACACAAAAATAGGCCCACAACAAAAATAAATTTTTCATAACTAGTATTTTACTGAATAGAATTTTGTTTTGCAGGGTAAATGGTGCAAGGTTGCGTTGCAAAATATCAGGACCTCTATTTATACATTCCAAGAAGGCAGCAAGAGCTTTTGCAAGCCACTCTTGAATAGTGCCAACTTCATATTAGTCACGTAACGTATTTTTTGTTGGATATTTCCATATTTTGTAGACAAATGCCTTTCAAATTGGTCAGAACGGGAGAGAAAAGTCTTGCTTGATAAAACCGCACGGTAACGACACTTGCAAAGAAAGCATGTCATACCGTCAATATTCCCTAAGGATAGATGGCCATTAAAAGAAATCTTGGGCACAAAACCCCATAAGGGTGATACAGCTGAAGAAAGAATTACTTCTAATTAATGAAGAAAATAAATAGCAATTTCGCAAACAATAATACGGGATATCAGCAGGCGCACATTCAATCTATCACACACATAACGCTACTGCATGATGTACTCGTGGCTCATTGCAAAGTCGCAAACCTTTCACCACTGAGATCCGGGTTCGATTGCCGTCGAATCTCATGTGAAATTTGTTCCAACAAAACGAGTTCGGCTGCTTCACAAGGGCTGGTCCAACCCCTGTGAAGTGCCCTAAGCCCTACCCCTATCCTTATTCCTTCCTAATTCTGGCCGCTGGGTAGTGACGCAGGAGCGCGCGGTAGGAGGCGCGTACGCGGAGATGCTACCTGGCGGTCCTCTTGACAACCGACTACGACGAGACGCGACAGACAATCTTAACGGAGGATTACTCCATAAAAAACAAGCGCAGTAATAGGAGGATTACTCCGAGAAGCGCAAAGCGCTCAACGCCCCCCAGGGGGCTTGGAGACGCGTTGCGTCGAAGTAGACGCAACAAATAAAAAAAAAATAAAAAAAATACTATCTTAAGCGTACTAGTCCCTCATAGTCACGTTTTCTAGTCCTCAAAGCCACACAAATAGCGTTTCATACACCGCAATCTATAAAATGAGACATTCGTGGATTGATGTTCCTGGCCCCATCAATGGCTATGGTGATTAGTCCCGTTTGTGAAGTGAGTGTATTATGGCGGGTGTTGGCGGTGCTTCTCCGCCGCTGAGATCCTGAGGCGCCCATCACGGCCACCTGCGGTGTGTCCCGCCTCGCGGAGAAAGTATCTCCTCAACAGGGAGGGCACCGCCACAGCCGGGGCAGGCGAATGCCAAGGAGAGGAAAGATCGCGCACGTTTGTAAGGGTGATGCTCCGGCATTCGACCGGAGAAGCCACGTAAAGCTAGAGAATATCTAGAGTCGAAAGTCTTGCCACGTGAGAACTCGAACCCTTGGACCTCCGACCGGAGACCCGGCGGTGTCAGCGGCGCTCGTTGGTGCTTCGGTGTCCGCCTTCGTAACGGGTTGCCACGAACATGTAAAATTACGTTCCAATACGAAGCTATTATCACCTTCAACAATAACACTGCAGCGCCTCTGACCGGGAGGTCCTAGGTTCGAGTCCTGACGGCGGCAGGATTTTCGACACTAGCTTCTCAGCTAGGTCGAATTCAGTCGCTGTCTGGAGGAGAATTCTAGCGGCCGGCTGCTCTGATCGGTAGTTTTCCGTGGTTTCTCCGATCAACACCAGGCGAATGTCGGGGCAGTACCCTATCAAACGGGCCACGGACCGCGCGCGATCTATCCTTCCCATTCCTTGTCCTATCCTCTCCCATTGCACACACACACTTACACTAACATGCACTACACTACCACATATCCCGGGAGACCGGTCGGGAGCTGAGAGCTTGTCCCGGCTGGGGCTGTGCCCCGCTGGTGGGAGAGTCCTCGTTAGGGGGAAACCCCACTAGCCGACGGTAGGTCGGTGCCGGATCTCGCCATCCAGCGGGGGGAGATCACCGCCATCTCCCAAGAAAAAACATGCACTACACTAACGGGACTAATGACCTGAGTAGTTGACGCGCCCGGAAACATGAATCAATCAATCAATCAAAAAATTCAACAATAATCCATAGAGGACGATCTTTTGACGATTGTGATTTTTGAAATGAGATTCTTTAGGCTCTTCTATTACATCATTTAAGTAGGGTCGTTTCGGGGTTCTAGCTATTCAGAATTTCCAGATTCAGCCGCCACCAAAATCACTGCCCCCTGCCGTTGTTCAGCTTAGAAAAGCATATATAATGAAAAACACAAGCACCTAAAGTACATTTCCTCACATGTATATTCCCCGACATGTTTAACTGAAAATCGAAATAAAAATTCAGAAATGTACTTTAGGTGCTTGTGTTTTTCATTACAAATGTAACTTTCACTCACAAATGTAACAATGCATACAAATCGATGGATATGTCCATATTACGGCGTGAGAGGTATTTCAAGAAAATTACATTTGTGTAATTTTTGAAAAAACATATGAATATACCAAAACAAACTCACAGTACAATTAACACTATCTATTGGAAAAGTTTGAAGAAAAAATTTGGAGACATTTTTAAAACAATGACGTTTGAGCGTTTCTGAAAATGCCGAATTTTGTGTTCATTTTTACAGAAAACTGTTGAGTTTTCGAGAAACTTTAATAATGTGAAGAAATCGCAGTTTATGTAAGTTTTACAGACGTGAGAGACAAGTCAAAAACAATTGAAATTTAAAAAAAAAACAAAGAATACAGCAATATGGCGTTTATGTCACGGCATAGGGTTTGTTTAGCATTAATCTTAGAAAAATTTAAAGAAAAAATTTGGAGTAGTTTTTGAGAAAATCTTGTTTTTGTAATTTTTTAAAATTGCAAATATTGCACCCACTATTGCACGAAAACTACTAAAATTTCAAAAAATCTACATGAACTAATTAAAAGAACTATTTATGCACAACAAATTTCATATGAAGAAAATATCCATGTCTTCAATTTTGTAGTTGTAAGAAGACGCCGGAAAAAATTCAAAAATTTTGCAATTTTCGAAAATTCAGAATTAATCGTGATATTCTGACCTATGCCATCTTTATAAGTGTAATTTGATCTGTTCTTACATGAAATTTAAAGAAAAAATGTGGGACCGTTTTTGAAAAAAATTGAAAATGTCCGTGGGGTCTCATGTATAGTACCCCAAAATTTTAAATTCCAATTCTTTTTTCGGGATAAAGGACCCACAAAACAAGAATTCTGGCTACACCCAGTGTTAGAGAATTTTTTTCTCTTATTTTACCAACTGGTTTTATGCACTTTTTTATTGCTACCAAACACCGGCAATGACTTTTTTCCGTCGAAAACTCGCCGTTTTTTTCGCGCACTGTTACTTAAATTTCTCTGTACTACGTATATTACTCCATAAATACATACGTATACGAGAAAGAGAGAAACTAAAAATCTATCTACATGTAGATTTTGCTGTGCCGAGCGAGCAAAATGTCGTAACCAAGGAAGCAGAAAGAATTTTAAATATGAGTCTGGAAATTGAGAACAGCCGAATGTGGGACCTAAAAGCATAGGTCATTCTGATAGTTATCGGAGTTCTGGAATATTTTCCGTAAAATTTGTGTAAGAACGTGGCTAAACTCTCAGGTCATTCAAAAGACTTGGAAGTGTAAGACATTGCTTTATTGGGGACAGAGCACATTTTGGTCAAAGTATTGTAGAGTGACTCAACCTAGATCTGCTCCTTAGAAAGCTGGTTGCAAACCGGAGTAGAATTTATAATGAAAAGACTCATCTTTAGTCGTTAATTAGAGGAATAATAATAATTGTAACAATATAATAATATAAATAATGTGTTTATTTGCGTTAGACACAGACAATGAGGCTCTTTCACCTATCCACATAACATTTCCTAATTATACGTAATTACAATTAAGGCATTTGGGTGTGAATAATGAGTAATGACACTATAGAAAAATGCAGTGTGATATCAATATCTACTGAAAATGATTTGTGCATGTTATTTAAGTGTTAGTGTATTTTCATTGTCATTTATTAACTTCTAGAAAGCTTTCGTGGAATAAGCAGACCCATATGCTGTCAATAATTATTGACAGCATTGAAATATAACCAGTAAAATATAAACAGTCAATAATTATTGACTGCTTTATGAACTTCTTTTGAACGAGAGGACTATAATTCTTGTTATACTAAATACTGAGAGTTAAGAATCTTAACCCCTTTGTACCGTATGATACCCTTTTGAACCATTCATCATATTTTTGGGGGTATATGTCTTCCGGAAGGAAGATCTAAGGGGCTTATGTCTTTACGGGTCTCTAGGGGCTTAGGAAGACCTGAAGGTGCTTCAAAGGGATTTAGGTCTTCCGTAAGGAAGGAATACATACATAGAAATCAAAAGTTTATGAAGAAAAATCTATATAAAAATTTATTTGTATAAAACATAATTCACAAAAATTAACATAAATTTAATATTAAGCTTGGAGGAGTAAAAATGTGGAAGTCATTCTCCTAAAACTTTCTTCTTACAATTATGTTAATGGTCTTCCGTAAGGAAGACCTAAGGTCCTTTGAAGCATGGCTGGTCAGTTACGAAGAGAATGTCAAAATTTATTTAACGTAAATTGGCTATTTGATATTCTTTGCGATTTGCGCGACTGGATAGCGCAGAAGATACGATTATAGCACCACATTTTTCTGAGAATAATTAATAAAAGTTAACCACCTAAAAGATGCCCCTAGAGTGGCTCATGGACAGCAAGAGCATGCTCTCTACAGGCGATCGGTTTGATTTTCATTCGGAGCAAAAACGAAGCTGTTGCTTCTAATTCAAATTGTTTCCGTTTCCGTAGTTGTGTGGTGAAAGAAAGCTCAAGGTCGCATGCCTGCCTTATCCACAAGCGTGGATATGAAATACAGGCAACATGTCTGAGAGCACCGTCAGCTAGTACATGTCGGATTAATCCGAGCCCCACGTGCCAAAAACATACATAGAAATCAAAAGTTTATATAGAAAAATCTATATAAAAAATTATTTTTATAAAACATAATTCACAAAAATTAACATTAATTTAATATTAAGCTTGGAGGAATAAAAATGTGGAGGTCATTCTTTTAAAACTTTCTTCTTACAATTATGTTAATGGCACGCTAAATTTTAAATTCCCAATTATTTAGAACGTAAAAACTAAAATAAATATTCAGAACACTTTACAATTAAATGGTGGTTATCAGACCTTGAAATAAGGTTGGATTCGAGAAATGAAATAGCGAGACCCAAATTGAATAAAATGCTAAATTGTTAATGTCTTTAGTTTTTCTCTCATATGGAGAATGGCACAGTGTGACGTGACAGCGGTTCTCTTATAAGGCGCTGAATTGTCAACATCGCAAAATGGTATTAAGAGATCGGAGGTCATTCGATATATAGCTGATTGGGAGAATGTTGTGAATACCCTGGATTTCAAAGTGCGTAATGACTATATTCTGGAACGCAATGATATAAGTCGAGAGACATTAAGAAGTTTTAAAAGTAGAAAAACACTATACCTTTGTCACTTTTTTTTTCGAAATCCCAAATATAATCTATTATAATTCGAAAGGGAGGAAGTCCTCGCTGGATAACCTCCGCAAATGGACTGGCATTTCGAGTGCATCTGAGTTGTTTCATCTAGATCAAGACAGGGAAAGCCTTGGAGAAGTGGTCACTAACCTTCAGTAATGGAGAAGGTACTTTAAGAACAAGAATATATATATATATATATATATATATATATATATATATATATATATATATATATATATATGTATCTTCTATATATATAAAAGAAAGTCGTGTTAGTTACACTATTTATAACTCAAGAACGGCTGTACCGATTTGACTGAAAGTTGGTGAGCAGGAAGCTTAGGGTCAGGAGACGGACATAGGATACTGTTTATCCCGTTCGACAGCGTTCCTGTGTGAGAACGCACGTTTTCACGTGATTTCGCATGTTAGCGGTCATTGTTGCCTGTTGTAACCTATTGTTGTAACGCCGCACTGATAACAGAACGCGATAATGATAGCCGCCTTTCGTTCGCCGTTATCTATATATATAAAAGAAAGTCGTGTTAGTTACACTATTTATAACTCAAGAACGGCTGTACCGATTTGGCTGAAAGTTGGTGAGCAGGAAGCTTAGGGCCAGGAGACGGACATAGGATACTGTTTATCCCGTTCGACAGCGTTCCTGTGTGAGAACGCACGTTTTCGCGTGATTTCGCATGTTAGCGGTCATTGTTGCCTGTTGTAACCCATTGTTGTAACGCCGCACTGATAACAGAAGGCGATAATGATAGCCGCTTTTCGTTCGCCGTTATATCTATATATACTACACCTATTATATACTTACGTTATACCCATATATATTTCACCTATGCACCAAAATACAGGAACAGTAATGAATGATTAATCTATTTAATTTTTTTATTTGCATTTTCTAATAAACAATTTAACTTAATAAATTCCAAAATCTGCTTATTTATTGCCTTTAACAGCCGATCCCTATTAATACAGCTTTGTATTTCTCTCTTAAACAAAAATCAATTCCAAAAAAAAAAAACGCTCTGCTACGTAATAGATTTTTTTATTATCTATTTAATATCAGAGCGTTTTTTTGAAATTCTTCTTTGTTTGAGAGAAAAACATAAATGTGCAATACCTTTATTATCACGAGTGCAACAAGGATACTACAGTTTCTCACAGTGAGTGCGACGCGAAAAAAAGATGGGACCGACTGTTAAGGCGGAACAGAGTTCGCCGGGTCAGCTAGTATATATATAAAAGAAAGTCGTGTTAGTTACACTATTTATAACTCAAGAACGGCTGTATCGATTTGGCTGAAAATTGGTGAGCAGGAAGCTTAGAGCCAGGAGACGGACATAGGATACTGTTTATCCCGTTCGACAGCGTTCCTGCGTGATAACGCACGTTTTTGCACGTTTTCGCGTGATTTCGCATGTTAGCGGTCATTGTTGCCCGCTGTAACCCATTGTTGTAAAGCCGCACTGATAACAGAAGGCGATAATGAACGCCGCCTTTCGTTCGCCGTTATATCTATATATAGTCGTGTTAGTTACACTATTTATAACTCAAGAACGGCTGTACCGATTTGGTGAGCAGGAAGCTTAGAGCCAGGAGACGGACATAGGATACTAAATTCTACTACTAAATAGGTTACTAAATATACTGTTTATCCCGTTCGACAGCGTTCCTGTGTGAGAACGCACGTTTTTGCACGTTTTCGCACGTTTTCGCGTGATTTCGCATGTTTTCGCGTGATTTCGCACGATTTCGCGTGATTTCGCGGGTTTTCGTATGTTCGGGCGGAACGGAGTTCTCTGTTAAGGCGGAACAGAGTTCGCCGAGTCAGCTAGTATATATATAAAAGAAAGTCGTGTTAGTTACACTATTTATAACTCAAGAACGGCTGTACTGATTTGGCTGAAAATTGGTGAGCAGGAAGCTTAGAGACAGGAGATGGACATAGGATACTGTTTATCCCGTTCGACAGCGTTCCTGTGTGAGAACGCACGTTTTTGCACTTTTCGCGTGATTTTGCACGTTTTCGCGTGATTTCGCATGTTTTCGCGTGATTTCGCACGTTTTCGCGTGATTTCGCGGGTTTTCGCACGTTTTCATGCGTTTTCGCACGTTTTCACGCGTTTTCGTATGTTTTCGCGCTTTTTCGCCAACGTTTTCTGTGCAGAAGCGTTCTGCAGCGGAGAACAAGCAAGCCAACAAGCAAAGATACAAATGAAGCTAATAAAAGCGTGTTAAAAAGTGAAGTGAAGTATAATTAGATAGATTTTTTAATTATCTATTTAATATCAGAGCGTTTTTTCAAAATTCTTCTTTGTTTGAGAGAAAAACACAAATCTGCAATTGCTTTATTATAGTACAGTTTCCCACAGTGAGTGCGACGCGAGAAAAAGGCGGAACAGAGTTCGCCGGGTCAGCTAGTATTTAATAAAGGTTACCGATAGTGTAAGCCTTATAGTGTAAGACTGTCGATTTTGCACGAATGGCGCTACAACTTCTCAACGAGTCTCCAGGACTCCGCCTGGCCCGGAAGGCGCCGCGGCCGCCTCTGCTGGGGGCAGAGGCGGGCGCAGCGGAGGTGAAATTAACGAACGACGCAGTCAGCGTCCACCGCCACACGCACGCACACACACGAGCGCACGCGTGCTTCGTCGCCGCGCCTCACGGAAGAAAGTTGGCGTCCGATGCCTTCCGGCGATGGAAACGCACCGAGCGGGACTTCCGGTAGCACGAAGCTCAAGTCGTGAGGTGAAGGGGATTGTACATTAAATGAATTAGGCATGTTCCACGTGTCAACGGGAGCACCTGGATAGATTGATTGATTTTTTCGTGTTTCCGGGCGCGTCAACTGCTTAGGTTATTATTCCCGTTAGTGTAGTGTGTGTTTTTTTCTCGGGAGAGGGCGGTGATCTTCCCCCGCTGGATGGCGAGATCCGGCGCCGACCTACCGTCGGCTAGTGGGGTTTCCCCCTAACCAGGACTCTCCCACCAGCGGGGCACCGCCCCAGCCGGAACAAGCTCTAAGCTCCCGACCGGTCTCCCGGAATATGTGGTAGTGTAGTGCACGTTAGTGTGTGTGTAAGGGAAGAGGAGAGAACAAGGGGAAGGAAAGATCGCGCGCGGTCCGTGGCCCGTTCGGTACGGTACTTCCCCGGCATTCGCCTGGTGTTGGTCGGAGAAACCGCGGAAAACTACCGATCAGAGCAGCCAGCCGCTAGAATTCTCCTCAGAGGAGGTCAGAGGCGCTGCAGTGACATCAGTTGATGCACTGAGATACCACTCCCGGTACCGTTTGGAATTCTGACTTAGCAAATCTCATTCCGAAGACATTTTAGCACACTATTTCAATCCAGAAAGTTATTTCAATCATCTTTTTCTTCCTCACGGTCTCGTAAATTTACCGTTGCTCGAAACACTCGAATTCATTGATTCTTGTCAACAATATTTGTGAAATTAAAAAAGAGTGTTTAAATTTTTTGGGGGATTCTTTTTGTATTTCCGAACATATGACACTTTTGACTTCTAGGGAATGTGGAATGAGAATGGAAAAAGTGTCTAATAATTTTATGTATAATTCGGCTGAATTCTAACCTATAGAACGTTACAATGTGATGCATGTATATTGTGGATTATATTTTTTGTCCTGTGTATTCCTGCTTCAATCTTTTTTTTTTTTTACTTATCAAGTAGAATGCCCTTAATCAGAATAACAGACGTTTAGCTGCATATATCAGCACTTTTTGTCTTATAACCTCTTCACTGCAATGCTACATGCTAAGATTTAACATTAGATATCCCGGAATTGTCTTCTACACCACAGGGAATTATTTTCTCTGTATATTTTTTCGATTTCTCCTTCGTATAATTACTTTTAATAA
>BLKR01005988.1:0-62839 GCA_011170035.1 Teleogryllus occipitalis | reverse complement strand
TTATTTTTTTATTTATTTATTTATTTATTTATTTATTTATTTATTTATTTATTTATTTATTTATTTATTTATTTATTTATTTATTTATTTATTTATTTATTTATTTATTTATTTATTTATTTATTTACGTCAAAAACAGTTAAAACTGCGTATGACGTGCTATGGGGAGAAGTAAATTGTGTGCACATTTTCAAAATTCTATGATCCCTACACTAAGTCATATACTACTTGAATTTTGAAAAAAGCGCTCCCATGTAATAAAATCTATTTTCAAGAATAAATAAGCAATACATTTTGGTCTCGTATCCAAGTTGTCCTTCGTCAAGGAATAATTTGCCGCGACAACATGGAAACGATAACTTGAATAATTGTATTCCCACTGAATTCTAGAGGACGTGCACAGATAATGAAGTTACATTTATGTCCAGAAGCAAAACAAGGGTCCATTTCAGCAATTGATCAGTGGATCAGGGAAACTGGACGAAAAAACTGATCGAGATGGGGGTTATTGATCCAGAAGAACTTTAACAGACGAATAAGGAAATGTAGACTAAATTTAGGATAGGCCTAAATAAAAGTATGTTGTGATTACAAGAGTTGAAGAAACGTGCCTTAGGTCATTGTAGGACACACAAAAAACAGCGCTCTTTGCACGGAACTCGCGCGCTAATCGTTTACATGTTTTGTAATCTACTTCACGTATCAATGGAATAAAGTACTTCTCTTTCTAACATAGGGGTCGTTATAACAGTTTGAAATCACTTTGCAACACCGAAGACACTCCCGTTGGCAACGAATTGTCCTCCTAATTATGCAACAAATGTCATTTTCGGTTGCCCTTTCAGAAAAATAATTTACTACATCCTACAAGAAAGAGTCGCAACTATATTAGAAAATTGTACGATTAAAAAAAAACTCATCTGAAAATAGTTATCATTTCCTAGTTGCCAAAGTCTTCAAATACATTATGATAACCTTATGATAAGTGAATAACTAATAATACATATGGTAACTGAAGAAATAATAATATAAAATATTTCCCTAAAAGTTTGCATGCACATTTTTGTCAGCACTTCCATTGGCTTCGTACATTTAATGCTTCAGAGGTTCACTTACGTCGAGTCATCGGGGGGAAAATAATTGAAGGAACAGCAAAACCCAGAATCTGTCTTCTGCATGACAAACAGCGACTCGCAAGGATGAAGTTCTCCGCGCCACTTGCATTTGATCATCAGAGATGAACAGGGTTGCGTCAACTGCAATCAAGACGACAGGCGAGAAAAGATAGTACAGTAAACACATCTAGTTCACTAGTTGATTAAACAAGGCAATATTGAAACAATCACTAAAATTTCAAAATGAACTTTATCCACTGGTTCTGTGTCACGATGACACTTTCTTGTTTCAACGAATAGGAAAGTAGATAAATTGAAACTTCAGGCATCGATTTGATCAACTTATCAGCATCAACAGACTCGTATTTACCTATATATATATATATATATATATATATATATATATATATATATATATATATATATATATATGTGTGTGTGTGTGTGTGTGTGTGTGTGTGTGTGTATGTGTGTGTGTACATTTAAAACAAATTATTATTTAAAAACAAATTCGTATTTACTTTCACCCAAATGCGCACTCCAAACAATCTTGGGATTTTAAACTTTGTTCTCACAAGAAGTTGACAACTTATTTTCGAACATCTACGGACACTCTTGCTGTGTCATTGCGTCCGAGATTTTGATGTGACCAGAAAAAATCAGGCACAATGTACTACAGCTTTATTGTTATTCACAATCCAAATTTCAAATCCAAACAATCCAATGTTTTAAAATTTTAGGGAATTAAACCAAATCGTAGCGTGTCGGTTTTACCAGGAAGATGTCTTCAAACAAACCTACAAACAAGTCCACAAAATATCTAGTAGCGAGAATCACAAAAACAAGCAGGGTCAAATACATTTTAAAATAGCCTAACTATTCAATATGCCACAAATTCCAAAGGCTAAGGTGGCTCAGGGCATCACCTGATATATTGCAGGCCCTCTCACTGGGAGGTCCTAGGGTTTGAGTCCCGACGGTTGCAAGATTTTCGACATTAATTTCTCAGCTAGGTCGAATTCAGTCGCTGTCTAGAGGAGAATTCTAGCGGTCGGCTGCTCTGATCGGATAATTTTCCGTGGTTTCTCCGATCAACACCAAGCGAATGCCGGAGCAGTACCCTAACAAACGGGTCACGGAACACGCACGATCTTTCCTTCCTCTTCCTTGTACTATCCACATCCCTTACTTAGTCACACTTAACCTTACATACACTACACTGCTACGCTCGGGAGATTAGAGCTTCTCCCGGCTGCGGTGGTGGGAGATACCTAGTTGGGGGTAAGTCCTGCTTGCCGACGGTAGGTCGGCGCCGAACTCACCATCCAGTGGGGGAAGATCACTGCCACCTCCCGTGATAAAACATGAACCACACTTACGACAGTAATGACCTTAGCTGTTGACGTGCTCGGAGTCACGAATTCCAAAAGCGATCTCATTGAAGCTGCGGCCCACCGATATATATATATATATATATATATATATATATATATATATATATATATATATATATATATACACATATATGTGTGTGTGTGTGTGTGTGTAATGTGTGCGAGCGTGTAAATGTAAATGTGTGCAAGCAAGGGGTGAGGATAGGTCAAGGAAAAGCAAGTAAAGATCGCGCGCGGTCCGTGACCCGTTTGTTAAGGTACTGTTCCGGCATTCGGTTGATATTGATTGTAGAAACCATGGGAAAGTACCGATCTTAGCAACCGACCGGTAGTATTTTCCTCCAGACTGCGGCTGGATTCGACCAAGCTATGTAGCTAGTGTCGAAAGTCCTACCACAGTCGGGACTCGAACCTGAGACCTCCCAGTCAAAGGCACTACAGCGACAGTTGCTGGTTGAAACTGTTTGGAGCGGATCAGTTTGCTGGAATGAAGTCGTTTGCCCGCGCCCTGGCGCGACAGTTTAAGACAGAAATGTAGCAACGTGTCGAATCGCAACACCATCGCGTGACGGATAGCGTGACACCGTGTATGATAATTTACAACTGCCACATAGAAATGTTTCGTTGGTTGTTTTCCAGCGTCACACCAAAGCGTTGCGCATCCTCTTAGCAAGTCTGTTGGCGTAGTGATCCGAACATGTGTTAAGCGACCACGTCCTGTTGCGCAAGTAAGCTGTGCATATATCGACAATGTACTTTTGCGATATTCTCTGGCAATGTTGATCGATATTGATGCGTTGCGTTACGAATCTTGGCCTACCAATGTTTGTTGGACAGCTTAAGCTCCTGTTTCTATCCACTGCCATCATTCTAGTCAAATTGAACTTTTTGGGGGATATTTTCAGTTGATGGTGGATTTAAAAGTAATTTTGCCTGAAACGCACGAGGCGTGTTCGAGGGCTAGCTTTTACATGTCGGTTCTATATGCACATTTTCATTTAAAAATTTGCAACCATTTTTAAGAAAATGTTTGAGCATTTCGGAAAATGAGCATTTTGAAGCCCATTTTCACCCAAAATTTTTGAATTTCTTGAAACTTCATAAGAAATTATTTCAAGTAATTGCAATCATAAATGCGATAATGAATAAAAATGCCCATAATGTAAATACTAAAGACGGCAGAGAAATTAAAAAAATGCACTCGTGTAATTTTTGAAAAACCTAAAGAATACACTATTAAGCATAATTCATTACAAAAATTTAAAGAAAAAATTTGGAACCTCTTTTGAGTAATTGGCGTGTGAGCCTTTTTGAAAACGCACAATTTGAAGTCCATTTTCACAGAAAACTTTTCAGTTTTTGAGAACCTTCATACATCATTTAAAGCCATTGTACTCAAAAATGCAATAATCATACAAATCGCTGGTGATGTGAATATTAACGGACTGAAAGAGAGATAAAAATCTACATTTCTGTACTTTTTGATAAAACAAAAGAATACAGCAAAATAACGTTTATGTCACTGTTATAGACGTTTCTGTTCCAGTCTATTTTTCACAATCCCTGCAAATAATTTAAAGCAAAACTTTGGAGTCGTATTTAGAAAATCAGGTTTTTAACGTTTTTTTTAAGATTGCCCATATTTCACTCAACATTGTTTGCAAACTGTTAAAATAAAAATATGATAGAAAATTGTAACAACTTGTAGAAGATTTTTCACAATTGCAGAGTTTCGTGTCGGGTCATATCGACCGGGAAATATTGATTTTGGAAAAAAAAACTACGAATAGGCGCTAGTGTTGTTCCCAGGCTAACAGACAGACGGACGAACGTTTTGAAAAAAACAACACTGATCGGTATCAGGAGACACTAAGACGTATATTTCCTATTACTTCGTTTATTTGTAGGTAAACGAGAAAGTAACTAGTGGTGCTACAGAGTGTTGTTCGCAGACTGACGAACAGGCAGGCGGATGACGGACAGAAGAAGGACGTTTTGAAAAAAACACTCCTGTATTACCTTTGAATCTCAAACACGATTTTCCGCAGCGTTACATAATTTTTTCCATGCCAACTCCGTATATGAGAAAGTAAAAGGGTCAAGAAAATACTAAAAAACCATATTTTTGAAAAAGTACTAAAATACTAAGAAAATAGTAAAATTATTGTGAGGGCGTACTTCTCTCATAAAAATGAATGTAATTTAATTAAAGTGGATACCATAGTCTTCTCGTGATACGGCACTTTTGTTTCTCGATTAGCACCAATTCTAATCATGTGTTCTTTACAGTCTTCGCGGTCATCATTACAAAAAAAATGGTCTTACTCTTTCTATTGATAATTTCGTCCTAGATGTTTAATATAAGCTCTCGTTTTTCGGTTTTACCTGCAGAAAACTGGCTTGTAATTCCGGACCCTCTGTCCTTGCTGTATTTCAGAATGCTTCACTCGAGTCCAAATGATCACAAAATTATTGTGTGATTCCTGTATTAAAGGTTTGCTTAAAAAATAAGATGTGGTGGTATACTTCTCGTGGTAACAGTAACACTCACATCCTGAATCTTATATCTTTACATTAATCACCCAGGAAGTTTACGTTTTTCAGGAAAAGCATGCGGAAACATGGTTGCGTATTACATAACAAGACCAAAGCTTAATAAACATTATTATCGGATCCATTCCGCAACGACATGAAAACTGGACTTCCTGAGAAAAGATCCAAACTAAAAATTACTGTGACACCATTTTCAACAGTTTCTGCAATTTAGAAGAAAATAAATGAAAATATTTTATGTACTCAACAGTGTACAAGGCTCTTCACTTGTTTGACTTTATTTCTAACTGATGGACAGAATAAATTCTATATGTTGAATTGTAAACCTGCAAAAATGATTTCCGTAAAGGGTACGAGTACCGTAGATGACATGTAAGACAAGGTACGTAACGGGATAAAATATGTTCACATACCAAACATCATGCATAGAGCAATTGCGTATCTGTGAAATATGGAATAATTTTGAACGTTTTAATTTAATTTCTCCTACAGACCACTTCCATTACCTTTCTATTCAATCTTCTACCAATTATAGATTTCCTTATTAGAGTCTTTAAGTCAGCAGATGAGATCTACGAAATGGTTCCACTACACTGTTTCGGAAGATGTTTATTTGGTTCACTCAACGAACCTTAAACTCAATTTCACTCAGTATTGTGGGAAAAATGTACGATTAGTAATGTCGTTTATCGACTTTAGGACTGTAATTAATAGATCCGTAATTGTGAGTTAAGGACGTGTATTCAAGTGAACAGTATTTCACGGAGAGAGCAATTTCAGTTCCAGTACATCGATAAAGAGAATATTGTTTTGGATGTGATGATCCCCAAATAAGGTCGTTATTTTGATTAAATTGATTAAATAGCCCGCGTGACATTCCCTCATCTGTCCGCCAATGGAAAGTGAGCCCCATTACCTTCCACATGAGTCGCTCCATGTTGAGCCCGTGCCGCTGCAAGACGGCCTCCAGGTGGGTGATATTTTGACGAAACTGATTCACTGACTCCGGCTGAACAATTTCTGCCATTTGCATCACGAAACTGTAATACTCTTCTTCCAGAAGCTCCGAGCTAAGGTTCCTGCCACAAATTGACACTCAGAAAAAATATTCATACCAATAAAGGGCAATTTTACTTACCGTGGGTTGTTGAAGATTCTACGGAGAATACAGACGTGGTGTGTTGGGTTACAAGCAGTTTGTTGATTTGCACATCTGCCGAAATATTCAACGCAATTTGCAATATAATTATATAATTTTACATAACAATTACCGGTACAATGAAAAAGTATGTAATATGTTGTAGTACCACTTTATGATTGGTACAAGTGGCGAGGAGATATGGACTGGTGCAGCCTTTGCTCTCTGGGATCTGGTCATCGATCCGTGCAGTACAGCGAGTACGCGAAAGGCATCTAGATTAATTCGCTTGCTTTGACCGAAGGCCCGGATCACAATCCCCCCTCCTCTGAGATGTTGACCAACATAATGCAGCTTTATTTCCTCAAGAGTTCCTACAAACTGCCCTCCGCTTGCATCCATTCGCGTGACATCGGTGATCGCTTATGCTTTATCTCTGTCGTTCCCTGGTAGCAACGCAAAATAAACCAGGTCCGCAGTACACGCGTCGATTATTCACTTGTATCTGATTAACAGTTAAAGGAAGAAAATGTTTATGTGATCAAGACACGAGAGAGTAATTACGCAAATGAAACATTAATCCCTATTAATATATTTAAAAACCTATTTTTTTGTTTGTAGAGTAAAATAGTAGTTTTTGTCTGGGTTAGTTGGTTTGTTGGTTAATAACTCCGGGCACGTCAACAGTTTAGTTCATTAGTCCCGTAAGTGTAGTACATGCTTTTCCTCAGGAGATTACGATATTTCCCCGCTGGATGGGGAGATCCGGCGCCGACATACCGTCGGTTAGCGGGGTTTCCCCCTCACCAGGACTCTCCCACCAGCGGGGCACCGCCCCAGCCGGGACAAGCTCTAAGCTCCCAACCTGTTCCCCGAAATACGTGGTAGTGTAGTGCATGCAAGTGTATGTGTGTATGCGTTGGAGGAGAGGAGAGGAGAGGACAAGGAAGAGGAAGGAAAGATCGCGCTCGGTCCGTGGCCCGTTTGTTAGGGTACTGCTCCGGTATTCGCCTGGCGTTGACCGGAGAAACTACGGAAAACTACCGATCAGAGCAACCTGCCGCTAGAATTCTCCTCCAGACAACGACTGAATTTGACCTAGCTGAAATGCTAGTTTCGAAAATGCTGCCGCCGTCAGTTTGCGAACCTAGGACATCCTGGTCAGAGGCGCTGCAGTTTTTGTCTGAGGATTCAACGTCAGTGCAAAGGGTGGCGGATTCGAATCCCTCCTTTTCATTTTTTGATAAATGAAGTCTAATTTTTTAATTACCCAATCAGATGATTAAAGTTTGGTTAAATGTCCTGGTCATTTTTACTGTGTTTTTTCTCAATTAAATATCACATAAAAATTAATAAACCTTCAAACTAAATTACCCTTACATGGACATGAATGGTTACTAATGCAGTTTTAAAAACTTCGACGTTCAAAAAAATTCAAGCTTCTGAGGAGCTGTTGTATTATCATCAGTGGTTTAATTTTGCACATCGATGTTTAAAACATCAAGGTTTGGAGGCGATGTTTTATAACCATCAATAGCTTAATTTTGAACGCCGATGTTTCGTGGGCCTGCCTAGCAGCGCGTACTTGGTCCTGTAGAGCTCCTCGGCCGCCGGCAGGAAGACCTTGTTGACGTTGCAGACGGTGACCGCGGGGAACGGGACGTTCCAGATGGGGTAGTGCGTGCTCTCGATGCCCGTGATGGTGGGCGACGTGCGGTACCTGGACCACACCTCCCAGATGAGCGTGCCCGCCCCCACCACGCTCAGGCAGCAGCACAGCGTCCACAGCAGCCTGCGCACCAGCGCCACCAAACGTTTCCTCTCAACAACCTCTGCGAAGCTTAGGGCCTCCTCGAAGGACAAGGAAGATGTAGGAAAGTTTGAATTTTTTTTTAAATTTTACGTCAAAAACAGTTAAAACTGCGTATGACGTGCTATGGGGAGAAGTGAATTCAGTGCACGTTTTCAAAATTCTGTGATAGCTACTAAGTCATATACTACATGAATTTTGAATTTAAAAAAAGGAGAAGCTCCCATGTAATAAAATCTATTTTCAAGGTTAAATAAGCAATAAATTTTGGGCTCTTATCCATGATGTCCTTTGTCAAGGAATAATAATACTTCCTGCCGCGACACCATGGAAACGATAATTTGAATAACTATATTTCCCACTGAATTCTAGAAGACGTACACAGATAATGAAGTTACATTTACGTCCAGAAGCAAAACAAGGGGCCATGTCAGCATTTTCTCAATGGATCAGGGAAACTGGACGAAAAACCTGATCGAGAAGATCGAGCTAAAACAGCACGTACTTTCTCGCCCGTATTTTCACGCAAGAAAAGTACTCAAATTTTCAATAACATTATTTCAAAATCACACATGAACTTATTTCAAAATCTATCTTTAAGAATAAAATTTCATTCAGAAAAACAACATCTATCTTTAATATTTTTGTACTAGGAGGAAAAAAAAATTTCCACTTTTGCAATTTTCGAAAAATGAGAGCTTTCAACGAACATGAGATTTGTACCATTCTTTTAAACGTCCTTCACACTATCCAATAAAAAATAATAAAAAAAGGTGAGCAATTTTTTTCAAAATTTAGCAGGGCTTCATGTAAAGTACCCCCAAAGTTAAAGTATCGATTTCAAATTCAAGGGGCTGATACATCAGCGAAGTCGATTGAGGAATATCAGTTTTGGAGAAAATCGGTTGAACGGTTTAGCCGCTAGCGTTGTTCACGGACGGGCGGACAGACAGACAGAGAGACGTTTTGTCGTCATCCGATTATTCGATATCGATATTTATCCCATGTGTGGTAGTGTAGTTCATGTTTGTGTAAGTGTAAGTAAGAGGCGAGGGAAGGACAAGGAAGATGTAGGAAAGATCGCGCGTGGTCCGTGGCCGTCTGTTAGATACTGCTCCGGCATTCGCTTGGTGCTGATAGGAGGAACCATGGAAAACTACCGATCAGAGCAGCCGGCCGCTAGAATTCTCCTCCAGACAACGACTGAATTTGACCTAGCTGAAATGCTAGTTTCGAAAATGCTGCCGCCGTCAGTTTGCGAACCTAGGACCTCCTGGTCAGAGGCGCTGCAGTTTTTGTCTGAGGATTCAACGTCAGTGCAAAAGGTGGCGGATTCGAATCCCTCCTCTGCATTGTTTCTAACCTATTATTCTGTGGTGGAATCTCCTCCATACAACGACTGAATTCAACCTACTTTACAAGCTCGTGTCAAAAATCCTGCCATCGTCAGGACTCGAACCTAGGCTCTGCCGGTTAGTGGCACTGCAGTGACATCAGTTGATACCCTAAGCTACCTCTCGCGGTACTCATTCCAAGAAAATGTAATTATTTACAATTTTTTATATCAGAAGTATTACGAAACTACAGTAGTAGTACTGAACGACTTAACTGAACCGAATGTTTGACGACTGAATGTTCAGCTGGGGGACTAGCATTGTTTGGATAATAATCCTAAAAACCGGAGAAGAGGTGACCGGCAGTTTCTGGTGAGAATTCTAGCAACCGGTGATCCCCCGCCTTAAGGGCGGGAGTGCAACTGAGGAAGGATCGCGCACTGTTCATGGCCCTTTGTTGAAGGTAATGCTCCAACGTCCGTCTGCAGTCCCTCTTCACTTGCCCACTCTCTACCATCAGGCCTGGGGTATGCACTGATTCTTCACCCCCCTTTTGCAGGGCCGCCGAGAGAAAATCCGGGTCGGGGACAAAGAAGGTAGGTATGCGGGCCTTTATATAAAAGTCAAGACTTGTGTACATCAGATTATCATTTCTAATAATAAATTATATTGATGTGTTTATGTAAGACATTATTCGGCGTTTAAAAACAGGCTGTTCATGGCGGCTTAGTGCGTTTTATTGACTTCGCGATGTCTTCAGAACGTGACATACCCATTGTGACCCGCGCGTCAATTTTAATTCTGAATATATATTAATTGATTGATTTTTCCGTGTTCCCGGGCACGTCACCTGCTTGGGTCATTAGTCCCGTTAGTGTAGTGCATGTTTTCTCGGGAGATGGCAGTCCCCCGCTGCATGGCGAGATCCGGCGCCGACCTACCGTCGGCTAGTGGGGTTTCCCCCAAACCAGAACTCTCCCACCTGCGGGGCACCGATCCAGCCAGGAAGCTCTACGCTCCCGACCGGTCTCCCGGAAAATGTGGTAATGAGTGCATGTTAGTGTAAGTGTGTGTGTAAGGGGAGACGATATAACAAGGAAGAGGAAGGACAGATTGCGCGCGGTCCGTGGCCCGTTTGTTAGGTTACTGCTCCGGCATTCGCTTGATGTTGATCGGAGAAACCACGGATATCTACCGATCAGAGCAGCCGGCCGCTAGAATTCTCCTCCAGACAGCGACTGAATTCGACCTAGCTGAAAAGCTAGCGTCGAAAATCCTGCCGCTGTCAGGACTCGAACCTAGGACTTCCCGGTCAGAGGCGCTGCAGTGACATCAGTTGATGCACTGATCTACCGCTCCCGGTGAATATATATTAACTTGCAAACTTAAATAATATACAGGACCACACAAATTACATGAATTAAATAAATATTAAAATTATAATGAAACTAATGGTGCTAAAACAGCATGTACTCTCTCGCCATTAGCAATGGTTATGTAAGACTATCGGGTGTTTTTTTATCTTTCGCCGAAGATGACGCACCGCTTGCCTCAGCGATCGAGCCCTCGGTTGCCCGGCGATTTGTCAACAAGGCCCCCGTTCATCCGGCGCGTTCGTCGCTCGGCGCAACCGGCCGATACACCAGTGCCCCTAGAGTAGTCAACTGTGCAACATGAAATTTTCTTTGAAGCCGAGAATATTTCTTTATGACACCTTCGTTCGAGTTAAGTCTGCCAGTAAGTGCCGCAAGCGTTTTATTAACAAATTTCCGGGCGTGAATATTCCACATCGGTCAACAATTTTGAAGATTGTTAAGAAACTTCGCATCCAGGGAATTTTAATAGACAAACGAAAGTGTCGAAAGCGCCATGTCCTGACAGAAGAGAAGGTGATAGAAATTTCTGCCAGGTTACAACAATCCCCAAGAAAATCTTTGAGGCGTCTTGGACAACAGGCACGTGTATCCACGAGCTCAGCCAGAACAGCCACTAAGCTTTTAAAGCTTCGGCCATACAAGACCACTGTTGTTCATGCGTTGCAGCCTCGTGACCCATAATCCCGAGTACGTTTTGCGGAATATTTTTTGCAGAGCGTACATGACGGTGATCTTGATCCTGCTTTGACTTTTTTTTCTGATGAAGCGAGGTTTCATCTGAGTGGATACGTTAACAGCCAAAACAACCGCTATTGGAGTGCAGAAAACCCTCGCCTGTTTCATGAAGAACCACTTCACGACGTAAAGATAGGAGTGTGGTGTGCGTTGAGTTCTACAAGAATTATCGGACCTATTTTTTTCAACACCACCGTTACTGCTGATGTTTACATTCACCAGATATTGACATTATTCTTCGAACAATTGACACCAGAAGAAAGGTTCTATGGTTACTTTCAACAGGATTCGGCAACAGCTCACACTGCTGGTCGATCCATGAACTTCTTAAATAATGTTTATAGTGATGATAGAATAATTAGTCGTGAGTTATGGCCTCCTAGATCACCTGATCTGACTCCTTGTGACTTTTTCCTTTGGGGATACTTGAAAGATCAGGTATATGCAGAAAACCAGCATTCGGAGGAAGAGCTCCGGCGCTCTATTGAAGAGAAAGTTGCCGCAATTCCTCGAGATTTACTTCAAAGGGTTAATCATAATTTATTCCGGAGGTGCCAAGAATGCATTCGAGCCGAAGGACACCACTTTCAGCATCATATTTAAGGTAAGTTACGCGGTAGCGATAGTTCTCGTATGGCAGCACGGGCGGTGAATCAGCATTTCTCCCGGCGAGTGAGCCCTCGATTGCCCGGGCGACGCGGCCCGATTCTTCGGCGAACGATAAAAAAAACACTCTGTATTTATACCATATTATCTACGAATTAACACATCGGTTTTTTGTGAAACCCATTTTAAAATCGTAGAAAATTTAGAGAGAAAATTAAATGGTTTCAAGCAATACATTTTTTATTAAAAATTGTAAATAACAACCCACCACAACCTAAATCAAGTAACGACACTTCAGTACAACAGATGAAGCAGATGATGAACCGTTTTGGTGAGAGATTAGATCGTTTAGAAGCCATAGTGACAGGGAAAGATGAAAATAACAGATAAAAAAGATCTGAGAATAGCGACATGGAATGCTAATGGCAATAAAAAATATGAACTAGAAACTTTTCTAAATACACAACATATAGATGTGTGCTTGATATCAGAAACTCACTTTACCAAAGAATCTTACATTAAATTAAAAGGATTCAATATTTATCATACCCATCCAGATAATGATGCGAAGGGAGGGACCGCGATTATCATCAAAGATTGTATAAATCATTATGAAGATAACCCAATACAGTGTAAAGAGGTGCAGCTTACCACAAAATCTACCAAACAAGATCTTAAAATTGGTGCAATATACTGCCCACCAAGACACAACCTGAAATTTGAATATTACAAAGGAATTTTGCAACACATGGGTGAAAGGTTTATAATGGTGGTGACATTAATGGGTGCTAATTCCATTGTTGGCTTGCTGTTTGCTCTCAGACTTCAAATGGTAGCATCACGTTTTGTTCCCTGTGACGTTTCGAGACAGAAACGCAAATTGTTCCTCGTGGTGTCAAAAAGATGAAGCCAAATTGTGTACCTTGTATGTATGTGTGTGTGTGTATATATATATATATATATATATATATATATATATATATATATATATACATACATTTAAAAAATGTGCGTTTTCATTTTATAACATGGCCTCATCTTAAATGTTTTCTGTAGCCTTCTCTACGATTGAAGCAAATAATTCTAATGCTTTATTGTAGACTAAGATCGACAGTGGCTTACCTTTCTAACCAATGACGTCCAGCCTCAGTAACATATTTAAGACCGTGTATAGATGTTACATCGCAGAAATTTCTCAGATATTCAGAAATCGATTGATCGGATATCTCAAACATTGCTTTCAATATTCAAGCACACCTGCACGCCAAGAATTCTTGCCTCAAAATGATTTAGGGTAAGGTCAAGAAAGGATAAAAACTCAATGATACGTATTTAATTTTCTTTTAGAGGTTGAAAACAATCAAGGAGAATTAGCTTTAGAGCTACTCTTGAGTCAAATCAAAACACAATATGGTCTGGATTTATGGTTGCGACAAAAGTGGGCGAATGGATTTCTATTGATGAATTGCCTCCTCATGTCGTAATGCTTAGCGGATCCTTGTTCTTTGACAGAGGCACTTTATTTCCTCCAATTCAAAAGCTATGTGAGTGGTCTTCCGTTATGATGGATTGCGTTATCACTGACGCCACACATCTTACTCATGAAACGGTTTTAACATGTTTTAAAAGAGATTAAGTATCAAGAACGAAATAAAATGTGACGTAATGTAAGTTTTATGAATTTTATTTGTGGAGATGTGCAATTCTATACAGAATAATAGCCATTTATATGCAATGACGGAAACATAATGGCGGCGAATTTATTAACTTTCTGATTCGGCAGTAGTCAGCTTTGTTATCATCACCAAAAACTGCTGGAATGATAGTCAAGCGAGTCACTTGAGAGTATGAAATAATACTATTCTGTAATTTTGTTAGTGTGGTACAACATTCCAAGTAAAATCGGCGAGAGGTCGGTGCCGTTAGAGTGCAACAGATTAAGGGAAGTTATAAAAACTTAAAAGTTATGCAATTCAGTATTGAAAAAGAACAATAGAAAATATTATATTTTGTGCATGTTACGAGTTACATAAAATATTATATTTTATGATTTCTACTTCTTTTGCCATCCGTACACGATAATTTATTTTGATGTTACTGATTCAAAAGATCAAAATTATATGTTTAAGACATTTTACTGATTAAAATACAATTCTCGCAATTTATTTGATTTATAAATTTAGTCGATCTTACTTCGAATTTGTACGTTTTCTGTGCCTTTCTTCTTCATTTAGACTACTATACTCCTACTTTCTAAAAAAAAAGATGACATTTAACAGAATTATATTTTTGGAAATGTAATGCTTCGTATGTAATATTTCAAAATGGATTAGAAATTGGACTTAAAAGTCAAATCTTGGCGCAAAACCTC
This sequence comes from Teleogryllus occipitalis, assembly GCA_011170035.1. Lineage (NCBI taxonomy): Eukaryota > Metazoa > Arthropoda > Insecta > Orthoptera > Gryllidae > Teleogryllus > Teleogryllus occipitalis. The sequence goes on along the minus strand of BLKR01005988.1, from coordinate 48,407 downwards.
ACTACTTCCCAATCCTCACTACCCCCTCCCATCATCGACACGTCCACCCACAAACCGACGCAAACAGGCTAGCAAGCGCAAAGAAACAAAGACACGTAGAGTTGCGCAACCTGGCCCACAAGTGAACAAGGACATTCCTACTGAGCCCACGAAAAAGGTACTAATTTTAGCAGATAGCCATGGGCGACAAATCTCCTCCCTGCTCAGTGGAAAACTCCCATCCAATTTCTCTGTCATGTGTGTGTTTAAACCTAACGGGAGGTTTGCCGACGTGATCAGTGAATTGGACACCCACACAAAAACTCTCACCAAACGGGATACAGTCATCATCATAGGAGGGCAGAATGACATCAATTTGGGTGGTCACTTTACACCTGAGCAACATGTTGACAAACTACAACGTGCCGCCCAAAACACGAACATTGTAATCTCGACTCTGCCCTTCTGGTACAACAAACCAACACTGTGCAAAGAAATTAGACACGCAAACAACAAATTAAAACTGCATCTGAGAGGCACACATGTTAAATTATTTGAGCTTAACTTTCTCTCAGAAAAACACTTCACCCGGCATGGTCTTCACTTGAACCTTGTCGGAAAACATGCACTCGGTAGCGAACTTGCTAAACACATCCTTACACCTCAGCAGTATCCTATCCAAGATTCATCCCCACCTACATCTCCTAGTTCTCTTCCATCCTCCGGAACCCCTTTGGACCCAATTACCTTATCCCCTGAACCTAATCCTTGTACTACCTCTCCCATTATTCATTCCCCTACATCTGTAACCCCTCCTTCCTCACCTCCTAACACTGCTGGGACACGATACTTCCTTCGACCACGCACTCGAGGTAAAAATGAGATAAATAAATAGCAACTAGAGTCAGATGCAGCAGAAAAGCATCCGTGTAGGTACATGAAAAATATTCAAATAATGCATCATAATGTGCACTCTCTTTCAAATAAAATTGAATTTATCGAGGCAGCATTAGAGTGTGATCTCAGTCAAATAGATGTTCTTTGCTTTACAGAACATTGGTTATCTCATAATGATCTAAACACACTCCAAATTCCTAGTTTTTACCTTGCAGGATCTTATTGTAGAGCAAGGGAATCAAATAAAGGCCCTGCTTACGGAGGTTCGTGTATTTATGTAAGAAATAATATTGATTCTACCTTCTTGTCAGAATTCAATTTATATGCAGTTGAAAAAGTTTTTGAAATAACAGTTGTACATCTTACTACGCTCAAAATTATTTTACTTTGCATCTACAGACCTCCAACAAAGCAAGCTTTAGATTATTTCAATTTCGTAGAAAATCTAGAGATAACTCTGAACAAAATTAGTAATCTCTCTTTTAAATCCATTGTTGTATGTGGAGATTTCAATATTGATTTTCTGAGCGAATCCCACGAAAAAGAGCAGTTTCTCAATTTAATTCATTCTTTTAATTTAGATATTACAGTGAACGTACCTACACGGAATACTCTTAAATCACAAACAGCAATAGATCAAATTATAATTAACAAAACCACAACTAGATATGAAATAATAACGAATAATCTAGGTTACAGTGACCACGATGCACAAATTCTTACAATTACTAATAACATGAATACTGACACAATAAATAAAACACGCATGTGCAGAGCATTTACTACAGTTAACATAAAGTTATTTACGGACTACTTGCTGAAAGAATCATGGGAGGCAGTTTATAACGCTATTGACACAAATGAAAAATATAATTTATTTTTCTCAAAGCTTTCATTTCTCTTTAACGCATGCTTTCCTATTAAAAAGAGAAAATTAAACATTTCACGAAAAAGTAATACTTGGATCACAAAAGGAATTAGAACATCGTGTAAAAATAAACGTACTCTCTACTTTATTTCTAAACGTCATGACGTATCTCAAGATTTCCTTATCTACTTTAAAAAATACAAAACATTGTTACGAAAAGTCATAAGGCAGGCTAAAATCATGAAAAACGATCAGGATCTTTTGAACTCAAATAATAAAACAAAAGCAATTTGGAATATAATAAAAAATACTACCAAATCAACTAGAAAACCCGTAGAGAATGTTGTTTAAAATATAACGATATAAATGTGAACGATCCGGCAACAGTGGCTAATCTCTTTAACCAATACTTTTCGAGAATTGCTGCCGATCTCACTAAGGGTTTTCAGCCACAAAATTCAAAAACAGACAGTTCACCCAAAATTTTAGACACAATGTTCGTTTCCGAAACTTCTTCCTATGAAATTCTCAAAATAATCGGTAAACTAAAAAATAAATATTCGTCCGGTTTAGATGAAGTCCCAGATTCTTTGTTAAAGACTTGTGCGTATGCCATTATACACCCGTTAACTCACATATTTAATGCATCTTTATGCACTGGAACGTTTCCAGATATTTTCAAAACAGCTAAAATGAAGCCGCTCTTCAAAAAAGGCAACAAAAATGAAATTCAAAATTATCGGCCCATTTCTCTTCTATCAGTTTTTTCAAAAATATTAGAGAGACTTTTTTACGTACGAATGGAAACCTTTCTCACTAAACACGACGCGCTTTCAGATTGCCAACATGGATTTAGAAAATCAAAATCAACGGAAACAGCTATATTTTCTTTTCTTAAAGATGTCGCCTCATCATTGGATCAAAACGAGGCACCTATTGGATTATTTTTAGATCTCTCAAAAGCTTTTGACGTCATTGATCATGACATTTTACTTTCCAAATTACCTTCATATGGAATTCGTGGTATTGCTCTAGATTGGTTATGTTCGTACCTTAAACAACGATCTCAGAGAGTTGAAATACCTTACTGGAATGATGGAACATTACGTACGCACCTTTCCGACTCTTTGCCCATTGCATGTGGAGTTCCTCAAGGATCGATTTTAGGCCCTATTCTGTTCCTACTTTACGTAAACGATATGCCCTCGACGATTCGAAACGGAAGAACGGTTCTCTTTGCGGATGATACGAACATCCTTTGCAATAAAGAAACCGTAAATAGTACAATATCAGATGTTTCAAATTGGTTCCGAAATAACAAATTAATAGTAAACGAAAAGAAAACGGTTTTAATGCAGTTTTCCATATCAAATAAACAATTCTGTGCTCCATTGAAAATGAACAGTGTACCATTGACTGATGTTAAGGCAACAAAATTTTTAGGTCTCTCAATTCAGTCAAACCTTAAATGGAACGTCCATTTAAATGAATTGAACACAAAATTAAGTTCATTATGCTACGCGTTCAGAATTCTTGCAAATTCAGTCAGCCTTCATACTGCTCGTTGTGTATACTTCGCGAATGTTCATTCCCGCCTGAGATATGGCATAATATTCTGGGGAAATACATCTTATAGCTCCCAGACTTTTAGATTACAAAAACGAATTGTACGAATAATAACCAAATCCCACCCACGTGATTCATGTAAGCCTCTCTTCATTAATCTAGGAATTCTACCATTACCGTGTCTTTTTATTTACGAATCAGTGGTTTTTGTAAAAAATGACTTGCTCAAGGGCGGGAATATTTTTCAGAAAATGCCGAAGTCTATTACTATAACACTCGACGTAGAAATCATATTCATCAGGTGACAGTATCAACAGCTCATTACAAAAAATTCACATACAATACATGTACATTATTTTACAACACTTTGCCAGATGACATTAAACGATTAAATTCAATAGAAAAGTTTAAATCCCAAGTGAAATCGTTTCTGCTGCATAACTGTTTCTATACAATTAGAGACTATACTGAGCATCACAAGAAAAGTAACATTAATTTTAACAATGATACATAATGCATTATTTACCATTTGGACTGTATAAATAAGTATAAACAACCTGTAACAACTATTGTACTACAGCTTCCGGGTCAATGACCCCCATCTCGATCAGGTTTTTCGTCCAGTTTCCCTGATCCATTGAGCAAATGCTGAGATGGCCCCTTGTTTTGCTTCTGGACATAAATGTAACTTCATTTTCTGTGCACGTCTTCTAGAATTCAGTGGGAAATACAATTATTCAAATTATCGTTTCCATGTTGTCGCGGCAGGAAGTAATAAGAGCCAAAATTTATTGCTTATTTATCTTTGAAAATAGATTTTATTACATGGGAGTTTTTTTTGTTGTTTTTTTCTCCCTTTCAAAATTCAAAATTTATTGCTTATTTACCCTTGAAAATAGATTTTTTTACATGGGAGTTTTTTTGTTTTTTTTCTCCCTTTCAAAATTCAAAATTTATTGCTTGTTTATCCTTGAAAATAGATTTTATTACATGGGAGTTTTTTTCTCCCTTTCAAAAATTCAAAATTTAAGTAGTATATGACTTAGTGTAGGGATCACAGAATTTTGAAAATGTGCACACATTTCACTTTTCCCCATAGCACGTCATACGCAGTTTTTAACTGTTTTTTTGACGTAAAATAAATAAATAAATAAATAAATATACCTTAAAGCATCTCTTTCTCTGCTACATAACGTGACCTCCCAAACATCTGGGCATAAGCAATTTCCTAAAAACTCTGGAGAAAATTTCAGATGTGTAACTCCATTACATAAAATTTCCCACTAAATGTTCATTGGAAAAAGGATCATTTTCGATCTTTCTGTATCAGGGTTGACCAATTGGCGGCCCGCGGAGCCATTTATTGTGGCCCGCGAAAGGTTACTACTCCAAATGTGAAAGTCCCTTGCATGCATGTCGGGCAAGAACATTGCACTCCTAGCACACGCGCTCTGTCGGGGACAACATTCCCTTAAAGTAAAAATAGATTAGATTAAAGTTGTTTTTTTCTAGTAAATTTAGAGACTCAAAATCATCTCAATGTGTTTCACTGCGTTTTGCATAGTGCGGCCTGTTATCCGAATGGTTTCACCCCCACCCCCGTTTCAGAGCAGCCGGATGAACTGCCGAGATCTGCAATACGCGGTCACATGTGGTAATCCACATGGGGTAATCCCGAATAATGAAAATATGGCCCGCAACCATGTTAAAGGTTTTAGTTGTGCACCTTGAAGACTTGCAAGTTAGATACCCATGTTCTATATGCTCCAGAAGTTTGTAATATTTATTCTGAGGTACCGTCTGGAGAGATGATAAATCTATTCACTGTTCATACACCCACGGCGAAATAGATATTATAACTAATTTTTAATTAATTATTTAATGAAGGGAATGCGTTTATTCAAATAAGCTGTTAGCATGAATATTAATACAAATATTGATTAGATGTAGGGTATTTACTTTAAATGTCATCTATTAGCCTTACAATGAGAAGGAATATTATATACGCTTATAAAGTAAATGAATGTCATTTCATATTAATAAGTATTCAAAGTAATCGTAATTTATTGAAGCAAAATATTTGTTTTCATAAATGCGAAGATCAATTTAGTGCTTGCCATTGACATCAATTTACTAAGAAACACATAAAACTTATGTTAATTATTCCCACAAAACTTACGTTTCTCGTAGCAATAAAAGATGGAAAACTGTCCATAACGTTTTAAACTTTTCGTTACGCTTGCTTCATTCCAAACACAGGATCTACGGTTTTATTGCCTAAAAGGCGTAACCAAGGGGCTTAAACGCCTCGGTTAGAAGCAATCTCTGACCGGAGAAAAAAACAACAAAACGAAAAGTCCTCTGATTCGTAATTACTACCCATTTTTCTTGATATCTCCCGAGAAGTTTTAAAGGGCAGTAATTGAAATTACATAGAAGAATCATTCTAAAGTGATAAAGTGCTTGTACGGAATTCTCAGATGCGTGATTTCAAGAGAGAAAACTGTATCGTGAAAATTGATTTGAAAGTATACGACGAGTATTTCATGGAAATGTGTAAAAACCGAAGATAAAATAGTCATAAATCATTCGATTTCTTTGCTATTTTCTATCTGTATTACACGCAGCTTCGTACTGTGAATTATAATAATAGCAGTAACTACAAATAGTAATAATAATATACTTGTTAAGTTATTCATTTAATTTACTAAAAACTAAAAAAAGTAAACTCCTCCTTTTCCAATGTTTAACATTGAAGAAGAAATCAATTTTGAAGGATATTGCATCCAATGAATATGTACTTAATAAACGTTGCATATATGTTGCATTGTCACTTGTTCAGCTGCTGGTAATTCGACTTTCCTCATCCTGATAACAGACCGGGAAAGATAAGAACTGTTGCGATTGCGTATCAACGCTTTTCGTTTACCACGGACAGAATATTTGCCACAGAACACCACATCATTTGCGAATATTACACTCGCTCGACTAGCCGCTGCATATGAACCGCTGCTTAACAATTTCTCCGGTAAGTATTATTTAACGGATGATAATAGACGATAAAAATCATACAGCTAGTAGTATTAGCTGCGCTGTTCGAGATCGAAAACGTCGATTCACGAGGAATTAATACCGCTTATTGTTTTCGAACTGTTGCTAGTGTGGTAGTGTGATGTACAGAGAGCCTAGGAAAATGAGTAAATTAATTATTTACATATGCGTATTTATATAATTATTGAGAATCATTTAACAACTTTTAGCCCTGGAAAAGCAATTATTTAATCCCTTTCCACTGCATCGTCTGGGAGGTCCTAGAATTTGAGTAAAATCAGAGGGGGGTTTCGACATTTACTACATATCTACGTCAAGATGCACATCTGCCCAGAGAAGCATTCTAGTGGCTGGCTGCTCTGAGCGGTAGTTTTGCGGGATTGCTCCTATCTATGTCAGGCGAATGTTGGATCAGTACCATAAAAAACCAGCTACGGATCGCGTTGTTGACACGCATACACTCACACATGACATACCACAGAAGTTGGAAGCTTTAACGTTGTCTCGACTGTAGGAATGTTCCGCTGAGGGAGATATCTGAAGGGAAAAACTCGCAGCTCGAGGTTGGAGCCGCATCTCACTTTCCAGCGCGGGGAAAACTAGCATTTCTCGGCTGTAACATTCACAGAACTAATGACCAAAGAAGGTGACGCTCCCGAAATAATAACTACTCTCATGTGGAATCACTTCGAAATGTCACGTGGTAGAACATCTTTTCATGCCTTTTATTAATTTTTTAATTGCCTAAATTACTCTCTTATATTTTTTACAAATGCTGTAATTATCCTCTCAAAATTAATTCAAAAAATTATCGAATTAGAAAAATCATCATTCATTTTTCAAACTGTTTAGAGTTCAAGAAGCTTATTCGTGGAAGAGACGAACTGTGAAAAGAAACTTTTAATATTAAGGTTCACCAGAATACATAAAATTACACATGACATATTTAGTTATTTCAGAATAAATGATACAAACTTCTAGGACATATTGAGGGGTCGAAACTGATCCCTTTTCAATGAACATGTAGTGGGAAACTTAGTACAATCAACCCTCATTAACATGAATTCCAATGGACTGAAATAATCGGAGTTCATATTATAAAAAATCGTGATAGCCTAGTATAATAAATGTCCGTATTACCGTAATCATTTGCCGGGACCGAAGTTTTGTTCTTGTTACGGCAAAATTCGGGTTAAGTGAGTTCGTGCTAACGAGGGTTTACTGTATAACGGAGTTACACATCTGATATTTTCTCCAGATTTTTTTAGCAAATTTCTTATGCACAGTTCGTGCATATATTGTTGTTTATGTATGTTGCTTATGCGCAGCGTGTTCGGCAGGTCACGTTATGTCATTATGATGGAAATTTCATGCACCTTTTGAACATCTATGCATTAGGGGATGCCTAACAATAAACGAAAAGTTGCACGTGAATAAATACACGTACCTCCGTTCTGAGACATTCTATTAAGTAATTTAAAGTTAGACATAACATTAAAGAAGTAGTCATGAACATACAAATCAAGCTTTATTGTGAAAATGTATGAACAGGAGATCTACCTTTCTCCACGTACCATTAATTCGTAAAATGTTAGGTATATGTTTCAGATAGCCAATAGCAGATACCAAGCGATATTCAACAGGTGTTTGTGGTGTCAAGTTATAAAAACAAGCAAAATATTAATGCAACATGGAGTGCTTTGGGGTACATAATTGCAAATTTGTCCTACCGTAGGTCGCCACTAATTTAATATCAATTACACTGTGAAACTACTTGATATTTCTCAATGTGGTGGATCTAATCTCGTCTGTCCATATTTCATTGTTCGCCAAATACTGACTTTTTGTACTAGTTAAATAATAATAATTTACGGCAAAAGTTGGGAGACAGTAACACCAAGACAGCTGACTTGGCACACACAGCGAGAATGATGATGACGGCAAAGCCGTCGAAAGCCGGCTCTCTAAATCAATATATCAAGTTGACGGAGATGACTTCCATTACTTCTTCATGATTAATGATGTAATTTTGGCTTCTTATCAGACTTAGTAAGTGGTTCGTATTTCAGCGCCATTGTAATATATTTTGTAACTAATAATAGTAATTTTGCTACACAACAAAACGATGAATTCCTCTTCCTTATGGTCATGGTCTTCCTTGTGGTCACTTCCATGATTAAATCCATGTTATTGGTTCTATGTAACATGTGCCTTTCCAATTTGTATAAATTGGTACCGTTTCTTAAGAGAAATTCAGTTAATTATCAGGCAATCAATCGGAAACACAAGAGACGAAGTCAAATTCTGAGTGTACAATTAATAGAGCTATAATATTTAGATGTATTTTGTATTTTTTAAATTTGTATTTAAGAATTAAAAATAAGTGGTATGGTACTGTTATCTACATTTTTCATGAATGATCGTAAGTTTCTTTCTCATTATTGTAATCGACCGCATCGTTGGTGCTGGCCAAGCATTTATAAAACAAATCAGAAACGTTGGAACCAAATTCGCAAGTTCATAAGTTGGTATGAGATTTAATTATGGAACACTGTACCGTAACGCTGGCCTGCTTTTGGCACGTTTCTGGCCTGCTTTGAGGCACGTAAAGAACCGAAATGTGACATAGGATGAAATAAATGTCTATTTATTTACGCACCTGCAGTTCGAGAATAGTTGGAGGGCGGTCGTATCACTTGGTAGCTACCAACACTGACATCCTGCGCTACTCCTGGATGGAGAAATCAGACTCCTTCCATTTTGGGTCTTCCTACATTTGGAACATTGTCGTCGTTCCTTTCAGATATTTTCTTTGAAAAATAACGATTGCACTCAATGATACAAATGAACTACTATTTTCTAATTAATTACTTAAACTGACAAAATAAACCTTTAAAATCTAATAAGCAATGCACAATATTATTTCCCACCAAATGTGCAAGGATTTCAACTGAATGCTGAGACATCTGCAGAAGTTGATGTTATATTGCGTACAATCTTGTATACAAATAGTTTTCATATCTTTTCAATACATTTCTTTAATATAATTATTTTCTTACAATTTTTAAAATGTCAATGAATAGTTGGACAGCTTTTGTTATAACAGGTCACTAGTGTTAATATAAATCCAATTCTACTGTTTTAGATGTCTTTCGCCCAACAGCCCAGCAATGCAGCTAACAGCAGGAAATAGTCTAAGCAGAAGTTGTGGGTTCTGCAGACCTGGCAGCTGAGGGCTTTGCTTCGAAGTGCATACCAGCGAGCTCGTTGCCAACCCCTCCGACGACGTGCCCTTGCAAGTGACTCAAGGTCCCTCCCACGCCAGATATCGTCGTACTTGTACTGCTGAAGCAAAGCTGGATCACGGCACTCGCCTCCATGGTAACATTTCATTTCTGTACTTTCCTTAACAAATTATGACTACAAAAAGGTTTAGTGACAATCACATTGCCTGTTTTTTCTAAATAAATTCATCTCACTGTCTAATATACAAAGCCGTGTTTGGAAGACGGAAACAGACAAATTGAAGTTATAACTAAACGAAATATCATTCCATTACAATTTCTGAGTTGACGGTTTCAATTACTACCTTCTGTAGTCTTTGTCAATTGTCACTTTCTACAGAGTAAGGGACGCTACACTTGCAAGAACTTAATCTCTTAACATCTTAAAATTGTCACGTTACCGCGTTAAATAGTTTTGATGTTAAGTACGTAAAATGATTGTTTCTGGACGATCGAGATCTTGGCGTTTTTTGCAGAGATCTAAAGGTTCAGGCAAAAATGAATTGAGATCGTATAAATACCAATCATTTCGCGCGTGAAACATAAACAATTTTATTCTAGGATCGTGCAAAAACAATTATTTTACGCACTTAACATACAAACACTAATTTGTTTTCTTGGTATTGTTACATGAGATTGTCTTGATCATGAATCTAGAGTAAAACATCGAAGAACTGGCTTTCATGATCTCCTAGGTTTTGAGAAAATAACATATTTACTATGTTTCGATACATCGAGATAATAGGCCAACAATACTTTTTGTTCATTTTAGTGACAAGGCTTATTACTATTTAAATTTAAGGAAGGTAAAAGAAAATCCACGGATGATTCAGTTAACCTTTGGAAAGCGGGAACTAATAAAGAGAAGACACGTCTTGAGAGCATGACAATATGATCAATTAATGGCACTACATTTAATACATTGGCTATTTGCTTCTTTGAAACTAACATTCAGTCATTCAGTCCATCCATCAGTAAACAACACTAGCATCTAAACAGCACACGGAATTTTCTTTTAAATTCTCCCGTCGATCTGCTTCAACACGAGATCCTAAAAATTTGAAGCATATTTTTCAATTTTTTGAAGTCTCACTAATTATTGCATGAAACAAGTTATGCATCAGAAAAAAAATTTATTGGCATATGAACTTGTTATCGATTGAAACTGCTTAATGGCATTCGTTAATGTATTGTAAAAACAACATTCAAGTATTAAACGAGAATTTCTTTCAGAGAACCCATCTTACCGTCACCCGAAGTGTCTGCTACCTTAGCTGTGTGCTACAATAATATTATTCGTAGTTTTCGTAGTTATCTGTTTTCTATGCTAACTTATTTATTTATTTATTTATTTATTTTACGTCAAAAAAACAGTTAGAAACTGCGTATGACGTGCTATGGGGAAAAGTGAATTGTGTGCACATTTTCAAAATTCTGTGATCCCTACACTAAGTCATATACTACTTAAATTTTGAATTTTTGAAAGGGAGAAAAAAAACTCCCATGTAATAAAATCTATTTTCAAGGATAAACAAGCAATAAATTTTGAATTTTGAAAGGGAGAAAAAAAACAAAAAAACTCCCATGTAAAAAAATCTATTTTCAAGGGTAAATAAGCAATAAATTTTGAATTTTGAAAGGGAGAAAAAAACAACAAAAAAAACTCCCATGTAATAAAATCTATTTTCAAACATAAATAAGCAATAAATTTTGGCTCTTATTACTTCCTGCCGCGACAACATGGACACGATAATTTGAATAATTGTATTTCCCACTGAATTCTAGAAGACGTGCACAGAAAATGAAGTTACGTTTATGTCCAGAAGCAAAACAAGGGGCCATTTCAGCATTTGCTCAATGGATCAGGGAAACTGGACGAAAAACCTGATCGAGATGGGGGTCATTGACCCGGAAGCTGTTGTACAATAGTTGTTACAGGTTGTTTATACTCATTTATACAGTCCAAATGGTAAATAATGCATTATGTATCATTGTTAAAATTAATGTTACTTTTCTTGTGATGCTCAGTATAGTCTCTAATTGTATAGAAACAGTTATGCAGCAGAAGCGATTTCACTTGGGGTTTAAACTTTTCTATTGAATTTAATCGTTTAATGTCATCTGGCAAAGTGTTGTAAAATAATGTACATGTATTGTATGTGAATTTTTTGTAATAAGCTGTTGATACTGTCACCTGATGAATATGATTTCTACGTCGAGTGTTATAGTAATAGACTTCGGCATTTTCTGAAAAATATTCCCGCCCTTGAGCAAGTCATTTTTTACAAAAACCACTGATTCGTAAATAAAAAGACACGGTAATGGTAGAATTCCTAGATTAATGAAGAGAGGCTTACATGAATCACGTGGGTGGGATTTGGTTATTATTCGTACAATTCGTTTTTGTAATCTAAAAGTCTGGGAGCTATAAGATGTATTTCCCCAGAATATTATGCCATATCTCAGGCGGGAATGAACATTCGCGAAGTATACACAACGAGCAGAATGAAGGCTGACTGAATTTGCAAGAATTCTGAACGCGTAGCATAATGAACTTAATTTTGTGTTCAATTCATTTAAATGGACGTTCCATTTAAGGTTTGACTGAATTGAGAGACCTAAAAATTTTGTTGCCTTAACATCAGTCAATGGTACACTGTTCATTTTCAATGGAGCACAGAATTGTTTATTTGATATGGAAAACTGCATTTAAACCGTTTTCTTTTCGTTTACTATTAATTTGTTATTTCGGAACCAATTTGAACTAAAGTGAGAGTAAGAGTGAGAGTGAGAGTGGGAATGGGAGTGGGAGTGGGAGTGAGTGTGTGTGTGTGTGAGAGAGAGAGAATAATAATAATAATAATAATAATAATAATAATAATAATAATAATAATAATAATAATAATAATAATAATAATAATAAACTCGTTTCCTACTTCACATGTTCTTTGGAGATGTACACCAGGAGTATTCTACAGCGTCTACTAGCGTCAAATACTGGCTGGGACATGAATAATTTTAAAATCAGTAAGGCAAACATTTTGTGAATCAAGTACATTATCGTCATTACAAGATCAATACAACATCGTACAGCTTTGATGCAAAAACTCTCATAAGCAAACCTAATATCCAATTACTTTGGAACATACATGCTCATAAAATGTGCATGAAATTAACAATTTTTACACGATACTGCTTGAATGTTTGCTATTAGACATTCATCAATACATTCATTCTTAAAATTATATTCTAAGGAATTTATTTAACAAAGTCAAACTTTATATTTGACATCTGTTATTTCAAATAAATTGTTCTCAACAACATTCAAAATTACATTCCTAATTTTTTAGTGGTGTCTTTTTTACGAATTGAGGTTATACTAAACAAAACTACAAAGCAGTTGGTTACAACATTATTTCAAATATGCTGACATTATTTAAAAAATGATTTTACCGTCTTATCTTTTCAGGACAATGACGAAAACCCTGAGGGCTGAGTAAGGCAGGGAGACAACTGATGAACACGTTCATTTCATCAAACAAAAGGATCTTGGTGAACTTCCGTTGCCTCTATCCCGCCAAATAACCCAGCATGTTTCTCAGAGCCCGACAGCCATTTTGGAGCCGTGCTTTAGCTGCACGAGGTACGACGTTAGGTGGAGTGGGAGGGGCGGTTCACCGCTCGCGAGAGAAACGTCGTCGAAGGGGTTGGCAACGCCCACGCTGGAGTGCACCTCGAAGCGGAGATCACGCTCGCGGACGGACTGAGCAGCCATCTTGGACAACCTTTTCACTCTGTTATGAAACGCTTACTCTAATTGATCTCTAGGACAACAGACTGCTAACCCTCATTTCTAAAACTTTTCCCATACAGGAAAACAGTTTGTGAAAATTCAATCTTCAGATTGTGTAATGCTAATTATATTTCGATCATTTCTTTATATATATTATAATTATATGAAGATGATTTTAGAGCGTTTGGAATATTGCTTTGGGGAGAGGGGGTGATAATTAAAATTAATTGTTTTGGAGGTGCGAAATGAAGGTTATCATCATGCTACCCCTGACGTTTCAAGTGTCTGAAATATTTTAATACGATTTTATTCCTCACTGTATCAAGAAATCTATTTGATTCCAGCCACTTTTAAGATTTGTATTTTTCAAACCACCCCAAATTTCCACATGGGTCTTCATGTATTTTATTGTTAGATTTTCCTTAAAATATAAGAACGTATTAATTTGGTATCTTCTTTTCTGTGAACATTGTCTACTTTTTCAACGGAGATCACACCACATGGGTTTGAAATCAGTTCCAGGAGCCCAGTGTCAAGCTTAACATGACAAAAAAGATCAGAAAACCGCGTCTGTAATTTATTCTAATTCTCCTCTTTGTATTTATTTTTTTTCGTTACACACTTTCAAGATTTTAGGTTAAAATTACAAATAATCAGGTACTCATAGACAACTAAGACATTTTCTAAATGTCACTACTTAAGTCCGTTTTTAAATGTCGTAGTTTAAATATTTTCATGTGTTATAACGATATATTTACACAATAAAAATGTTATTCATTATTTATTATACACTTTTATTCATTATTTATTAACAATACATTTGGCAGAATAGATTATTTTGTGTTGTGGTAAAACTATCTCCATGGAATTTGTAACGTAACTATGATCATGATATCACGCCTGCTAATAATAATACATCTCCAGATATATCTGTTAAATACAGTTTTACAATTATTATTGTCTTTTTAACATTCAGCAACTTAAAAATATAGCGAAGGGTGGAAATAAAAGAAATCTTAATAAGCCACCCATCAGTTAACAATGTTACGTATAATCGTAATAACGCTTCTTCTATCAAAAGTGTTTTAACATTAACTTTTAGTATGGATAATATGTTGAAAAAAGTACTTCCACTATACATTTTATAGTTTCATTAAGAATTCAATTTAAAATGTTACTGTTAAACTTGTTAATACTCTATTTGAAGTAAAGAGACAGAGTAAACTATAGAAGTTATGATTGTAGATTAAATTGTTTGGAATAAATATTGTTCTTACTTCTGAAGGGCATCCTTTAATCAAATCTATATTCAATCTTTCTCTAAAATGTTCTCTTTAAACTTTTCAGCATAGTTAGTCTTTTTGCAACGCAATTCATTATAAAAGGGTTACATATCTACACTGCAGTACTATTTAAATGTACAAATAATACCAAAACTATGTACTCGTCCTTATCTACTCAGCCAAAAGGATGACCATACTGCGATCAGATGTACTTTCAGACTTAAGTGTAAAAACATTAATATACAGAAATTTAGCCAAATATGAAGCATTTGCAAATAGAACGTAAAATATACGGAAATTCCTGGGTGTTTTCAATATATGTATCAATGATTAAAAATCAAAAGGGGAATTAGCGTCGCCTATTAAAGTAATAGAACTTCTGACTCAGTTTTTTGTGTAACAAATCATTTTACGAAGTAAATTAAACAAGATGTAAATTAAATCATATTAATGCCAGAAACATTGAGCATTTCACTGTGTCAAATTCGGAACGACCATGGATGACCTTTCTTGCCAATACGGCACAAGTGTCACGTCATTGACCCACTATTCGTACCCGAGTAACCTTGATAAAATAGCCCTGAGGCATACGAGGGTCAATCTTACGCTAGCATTGTCAGGGCCTATTTCACGTACCATTTAAACGAACGGTGGGAGTGAAAATTCCGCGGTAATTCCGGATATCCGCTCGGGCGTCATGGCGTTCCGACGCGTCGCGTCGGGTCGAGTCGGCGGCTTCCGGTAGACCCGGATGATTGGATCGGCGTCGACCTCCGGAAAGAAACGGGTGGGGACTGGAGAGTTGCGCTAAAAATAGCGAGTCGTGGAAAAGTCCCCGAAACACACAATGATTTTTACTTTCTCGATACCGCTACCGCATTAGAGAGAAAGTTACGTAATGTTGCATGAAAAAAATTGCGAATTTTCGGCAGACAAACTCTTAACGGATTCGGTGGTATAATGGTCAGCGTACCGGACTGTTGTACCCGAGTTTGCGGGTAGTAGATTTACTGCATGTAAAAGATCCTCAAGCCTAAATGAAGCCTCTGAGCAAAATTGAGATCCGCCTGTTTCGTCGCCCAAAATAATACCTCCTTTCTCCGCTAGGTGGTGAAAGGAGCGTAGCGAAATTTGCGTGGTTAGACGGAAGAGCGGGCCTGATGGCCCGAGTCTCGCCACGTAAAATAAGGCATTAACTAACTAACTATTATAGGACCCTAGCAACGAATACGGGGATAAATCCAGATGCTAAATTTAGAAAATAGTTCTCTAACACGTGGTGTAGCAAGAATCCATGTTTTGTGGGTCTTTAATACCGAAAAATCGACTACGCCCTTCTTTTAAGCGTCCACCTTATCCGAGGAAAAAGTTTAATCAAAAACTTTGAAGCTATTTTTCAGAAAAATTTGAAAATGTTATAAAGGATTTACACAAAGTACCGTCAAAAAATATCTGTTTCAAACTCCCAGACCTTCCAGTTCGAGACAGACAGAAACACAGAGACACAACAAACACGAAGATTTTCCCATCAATTTATGTTCCGGTATCAAGTACCCAGAACATTTGAATTCCGACTAATCATTTCGAGGATGTAATTTACAATATGAACGCGATTTATCCACTTTTTCGATGCAAGGGCTGCACAATAAACGTTTTTCTGTCGAAGAATCGCCGATTTCAGCTGCACAGTTACAGAATATAATAGCACATCATTAATTTATTGTTTTTAAACAATTGTGATGTTTTAAGTCTTCCAGAAAGCGTTCACAGTTTGTTACATAATGTAAACGTGATAATTACAATAATAATATTTTTAGAATTATTATTTGTAAATTTAATATTTTTATTTACTTTTGTTAACATATTAATTCGCGAAATAGTCATAAATAATATCACACTCTCATTGGAAAATCTTAGTGAATCATTTTATCATAAATTATTGACAAAATTTAACAGGAATGTCCAATGTATTCATGGCATTACTCATGTTGATATTGATGTTTATAAAATAATGAATCATTATGATATAAAAAAATTGTAGTCAAATATATCATTATTTATCTTGTTTCAGAGTAAAGTTGCAAAGACAGAGATTTTCATCTTTAAGAAATTAGTATTGGCCTCCCCTTGATGTATGTTATAGCATTATTCGTCTTAGAAACTTTGATGCAAAACTGACGCGGAAAACAGACACCAAGAAACACAAGAAGTACACAATTCTTGGACGCAAATCTAGCGATTCTGATGAACTCTCTCTTCTCTCTCTACAAGAAGTCCGGCCGTGAATGGGAAGAGTGGTGAAGGGGGAGGCTTTGAGGATATGTAGCAGCGGCACAGGGTTCGTGAGAAAGCACCTCGACTCCCTCCCCAACTTCCGCGTCTAATTGCTCAATTGAGAAGGCTCGCGAGTGCAAGTGTGTATGTCCGTGTGTGTGTATGTGTGAGTGTGCGTGTGTGTTTGGCGGGGAGAGCAGCCGCAAGCGTCCTTTATTAGCAGCACTCCCCGGCATTGGGACCAGTGTTCTTGTTTGACATATTGTACTGAGAAGTTCATACCCTCTTGGAGGTTCTTGTTTTGAGATCCAATTATCTCTAGACTAAATAGATTAATAATGATCTCAAGCGTAGGTAATAAGTTAATGTCACTCAGGCTACTGTAAAAAATATAAAATAGATATCAGAAGTGTTAAGAGAGTTGAAGACAAATATTACGAAAAGCTTCTGTAATGTAGTACATCTAGTATTGAACTTCTACGGTATATTCAATTGTTGGTGAATGCTACCAAAGAACAACTGTAAACATTCGTTCGGTAGAGGAATGTTTATATACGTAAGGGATAAATAATCAAAACATAACTAGCATTTTTCTCAATTCTTTTATCATGATGTGCTCCATTCTGTTCGAACCGATTACGATTTTTCTACAGAAACTACTCCAATGTAAAGAAACTTCAAAGAGTTTACATACACTAACTGAATAATTTAATAAAATTATCAAATATATATAAATAATATTATTTACGCAATCAAATTTTATCTTTGTAAGTATAAATAGACTAAGAAACACTTGCAACGTGGTGTTATTTATTTAAAATATTAGCATTGCCGTATAACTTAATGATGATTGATTTATAAATAAATAGGTATAATTAAAATACTCAATTATTATAGAGCTGAAAATAAGGTGCAATTAACTTGACTGAAACTACCAACAAAGAACGTTGATTTTATAATGTCTGACTGTCACACCCCCTACTTTTCTTACTTGGTAGCGAAGACAGCAAATATGAGAGTATGTACGAGATATCAGCTGTTCGTGTAATTTAACCTTCAGTCTACCGCTGTTCAGTATTAAAATTAATATTACAAAAATATATTACAATGAAATAAATTGTTTTGTGTCTATTGCAAGTACGCTGTGGAAGATCAAGAAGATAATAATGATGATGATGATGATGATGATGATGATGATGATAATAATAATAATAATAATAATAATAATAATAATAATATTTGTTTAATACAAAATTAAACTTCAATGTATTAAAGACAACTACATTTGTACATACACTTCGCTATTTACATAACAGTCTTTGTAAAAACTGCCACAAACTGCTTCACTACCGACGTTTCGGAGATCTGTTGTCTCCATCGTCAGGGGTTAAATCAAACTTATACATGAAGTACATAGTACATCTTGTCAACACAAATGTAAAATCGATACAACAAACACATTAAAACATTAGTAACAAGAAACTCATTACATCTGACTAGGATACCACACCCGTTGCAACCATCTGACTAATGGGTTGACTAACCAGGATTTTGTGTGTTTGAGGATGGCGGGAGTGGGGAGGATAAATTCCTTCTAGGGAGTTGTTTGCAGACGAAATGGCACATTTACAACAGTGCAACCATAGACATCTAAAAATAATTCTTGCGCGCGCGTGCGTGTGTGTGTGTGTGTGTGTGTGTGTGTTTGGGAGAGGGTGAAGACGCCAAGGCTCCCCGATCGGCAACATCACCGCGCGATCTCCAACAAAACGAGCGAGCGAGCGAGTGAGGAGTGCCTTTGAGCCCAATGCGACAATGGCCCAATGGGCGAGTGGCGCTGGGCGCATTGTGACGCTGTTAGTGCCCAACGAGTGCACAAAGGGCTGCGGCGACCCGCACGTGAGCGGCAGGGGGCGCCCGCCGCGGCACCCACCCACACTCGCCCACGCCTACTCACCCATACTAGCGCGCGCTCGCGGGAGAACTCGTCTCCGCGTCTGAGCTGCGGAGACTCTCCGCGCGACACATATAGCATCAACCGGTGTATACGGGGGTAATGTATGTACTGTATGTACTTTGGCGCAATAGCCCCTGAGGAAGCCTGGGCCTACCAGCGGCGACCCGGCCTTGCGGCTATGGGTTATGGGGTATGTGTGGTTAGACATAGACATCCCCCGTATTCCTGTTTCCTCAACTTGAAAAGTGAGTTTTCTCGTCACACAGCAACTTATACTGAGACATTGCAAGGAAAACGCACAGTATAATTTTGCCCAACCGGGAGTCGTGTCATGGAAAGCGAGCACGTTGACCAATGTGCTACTCGTGAGGGCATATGGGTAATACCAGGGCCTATTTGGGTTATTTTGGGTACTGTGCGGCCCTACGCACAAAATTGTGTAGTGGAAACTCTAGAGAAAAAAAACCTTCAGATTTACTGAATTAGTGGTGCTACAGCGGCAGATACTTTCTCGTCTTACTTGCAACGGTTACCTAATATTATAATATTACCTGAAAATTCATTAATGTAATTTTTGAAAAATTAAAAGATTATATACCGTGTTATATACCACTCTATTAATCTCTAAGAGTTAATTTTCAAATTATTTACTATAATTTCCTTGTACTCACAATTCAAAATCCATTGAATTGAAATAAAATACAAAACTAAAATAAAATGAAAACTGATGAACTAACAAATAATTCAAAAATTAGCACAGAAAACAATTTCAGTTGAGTTCACAATTTCAAGAAACTCCTTGAGCAAATTGGAAGAACTATAAAATAACGTCCAAGGGTTTGGACATATGCTAGCAAACGATGATTTCCACGTTTTTACACGCGAGACATGGAGAGAGATAAATGAGCTATGATAAAAAAATTCAAGAGCATAAGCCGGTCACGAACAAATGCAAGTAACAAAGAAAGGTCACAGTGTTACAACACCTAAATTGAAACAAATGAGCAAGTTAACGACATAAAATGCGACTGGACTCAAACGGAAACGGAAAAGAAACCAACAAATTTCATCATTTCACAAACTACATTTGCGACTAACACGCAGACACGTTCAGAAATCGCGTTTGAGGAAGCACTCTCTGCATCAGAATTGCAGGAGCGTTGCAGACATCCTTATTGTGCAAGTGGGACAGTCACTCCGCCGCGCAAAGCTCGCCTCTGCAAATGACTCTCCCCCCTCTTTCCCCTGCACCCCCGACCAGCAGATGGCCGCGCGCGGGTGGTAAGTGGGCAATGGGCAGCGGCAGTTATTTTTAGTGGCGTCTCAGCGGAGCGAAACGCCGCTAAATGTCCCTCCTCATTTACGGTCTGCGGATCGAGTTGTTCGCCCCCCACTATTAGGTTTGTTTAACGGCTCCTTTGAGTCTAAATCTAGCGGTTTATGGTGTTGAGAGGATGAAGATTACCTGGCTCTCATTTGGATTTACATTTCCGTGTGCTTTGATTACAGGGTTGCTTTTTCTCAAGGTTGTTATAAACCTAAACCCATTTCGTTGAACACAGATTCGCTGCTGATTTAAACATTACCCTTCAAACTAGCAAGAGCAGTGGCTGAGATGGGAGTGATTGACACACGATTTTTATTGGCGTAATCATGAAGTCTCAGGAAAAAATATTTCAATAAAGCTGCATTTTTATTGGGAAAACTCATGAGTTACGTATTTTGTTTTGAAATGAAGATATAAACCACGTGCGGATGAAGTAAATAAAAACTATTGGAGAATTCAATTTTACTAGGAATTGTGATCTACAAGAACTAGAGATCTACAAAAAGTTGAGATTTGCAAAAATTCAGGATATATAATAATTGTAGATACAATAGTTATAGAAATGCAATAACTCGAGGTATGCAATAATTCGAGATACGCAATAATTCGAGATACGCAATAATTCGAGATATGCAATAATTCGAGATACGTAATAATTCGAGATATGCAATAATTCGAGTTATGCAATAATTTGAGTTATGCAATACTATGAGAGAGAATTAGATAATAAAGAATACAAGATAGCAAAGAAATATAACTACAAAATATTCCAGGTTAATTTCGAATTATTGAGGTTTTATCGTACGGGAAAAAATGCAATGTTCTGGGGCCAGCCGGTGGTTGCCGGTGCGGGCGTCCGCAGCCGCGACCGAGGCGACGCAGCGGCGGCTGCAGCATCTTGGCGTGCCGTCCACGGCCCCTCCCCCATCCGGTTTCGTCGGCGGCTGTGGTCGCGGGTCGCCGCTTTTTGCAATTGATGCTGCCCCCGCCCCACCTCGCCCTCCGGGCGCGAGCGAATTATCCTGTTGAGGGTGGCTGCGCATCGCCTAGCGTCTCCGGCCTGGCGACTGCGACGCGGACGGTGACTGACGGACGACGCAGTGTTGGCATCGGCACGCGGAAGGAAGGAAGCCAATGTCAGTGGGCCCATTCACGTCTCTTCGCGACAGGGATTGCGGCTGTGGCCTAGGCCCTCATAAAAAAGTTCTGGTAGAGAAATTAGAATGCAGGAGTGCCCAGATTTCCGGCGATACGTCGCAAGCGCTAAAGTGAGTGCAGTGAGAAGTTGGGTTAGGGGCTCCGAGTCGCCAGGATGTAACAGCCCCGGTGGCCCTCAGTTGGGCTCCTGACAGATGCTCGCCATACACAGGCCATGGAATACGGACTTGCCCCGCAAAATGGTGAATGGTGCTTCTCAGCCTAGAAAGGTGGTAGGGTGGCCCAATCCAACCGCAAAGGGGTTGCGATCCGGCCTACTTGCCAGCCACCTTACCGACGGAAGTTAGGAAAGGATCTCGTCTTGGGGCAAGTAAAGTTCCCCGTGGTTTGAACCAAGTGCAATTGGGTGTCTTGCCGCCTGTGGACACGATATTGAACACGAACCGCATACCTCCCCGAAGAGGAGTTAAGACTTCGGTGGGAATTCGAAGCTGTCTTAGATTGGGTTGTTGTTCGGAAGGAGAATCATTCAGACTGATTTTTCTACTAGCGTATAACCTAAATGCACCTTTTTAAATTTAAGATATTGACTTACTGAATTTTAATCTGGCAGCTGAAAATATGATCCGAACACTGAAGAAAGTTATAGGTTCACCAAAGAAAATTAATGATCTTCGGAGGATTTACATTTAATGTATCACAAGCACATTAGTTACTAGTAGCCTGTAGCAGAACAATCTGCTCAAATATTAAGCGATATTTTAAAAATATTATGAAAACAATTATATTAAACATGCATTGAAAAAGAATAGAAGCAACTTTGTCTTACAGCTTAAATATGTCTTTACCTTACAGCAAGCAGATCCAGATTAATAGTTTGCATATTGATTGGGTATGCAAATAATATTTTTGACAAAATTATAACGTTGAAGTAGCTCATTTCCCAGTTCAAGTAATCACCCAGAAAATGCTCCTTCGTAGACAATGACATATTAGCATAACATGTAACGAAGTTTGCGACGCAATTATGTTTTCAAAAAGGTTTTGATGATGCAAGCCTTTCGCTCAGAAACACCGGCAAAGAATCGCGACTGACATAATTTTGCTAGTAAATTGCCATTCAACCATTTTGCAGCGATCCAATTGCATTCCTCCAATACATTGCACATTCACCCATCATAGCTGCTCATTCAACTGACTAAATTTTCAATTGCTGTTCTTTCCCTTCATTATGTCATTAATATATCACAACACAGGACACATATTTCCTCATAAATACACCAGTTATTTCTCAGACCAGGAATATAATGTTGTTCTGAATACTAACTGGACTAATAAACTCGCACTGAAATATTTTTCACAAACTTCTTAGATCGGAATATCTTACTTTTCCGGGTGGCTATTGTCCAATTAAATACTCGACGTGGCCTAGCATCGATAATCATCCTGGAGTCATGTCACTTACCCAGAAATGACTCTGACGCATTCACGCCATCCAGAGTAGATTACCCGCACCGTCACGGCTGGGACGCCCCATTTGACTTCATCCCTTCCTCCTAATTCAGAGCGCCCACAAACGTCATATCACTCACTCGGGAACGCTGTGTACACATCAACGTCGCGCCGTTCCGCCCCGGGCGAACGCACAGTCGCGGCCATCTGCAGGATGTTTCACTGTTTGTTTGTTTGTTTTTTATTTCTTTTTGACTCTGAAACCCTGATGGTGATGGACTGATAGCAAAGATGGGAGATAACGTAAGTGGGGACATAATGGATCATTGCTGGAAAGAGTGGGAAAGGTGTTGGTAAAGCGTGGTATTTGGAGAGCGAAATAGTACAGGGTAGGGTAGTTGAGTTGAGTTCGATATTTGACATCGGTGCAATAAACAGAACGGAGAGCTTGATAATTATCGAACCTTAAGTATCGATATTTCAAGAAACAAAACAAAATATGCATTTTCTCTAGCATTAAGAGAGTTTATCTAAAAGAAAAATATTTATTTTAGTCACATATATTTTCCATTGCCAATATTTTATATGGTGATCAAAGGGAAAGAAATTTGCTTCTTTCCTCTAAGACTGCTTCAGACACTACAGTAAAAGGTGCCAACATTTTATTCTAGTAGTCGACTAATTACATGTCAGTAATTTGGGATGATGGTTTCAGTTCCGAAAGACGGAGTGGTTCAGAGTACGGACGTCATGGTTTCTAGATGGTGATGTAACAAGGTCTTGGTGGGCGGAAAAGCTGTGTCTGGGCGTGACGGTCTAAGATTGATTGATTGATTGATTGATTGATTGATTTGATTGATTGATTGTTTTTTCGTGTTTCCGGGCGCGTCAACGGCTTTGGTCATTAGTCCCGTTAGTGTAGTGCATGTTTTTCCTCGGGAGATGGCGGTGATGTTCTCCCGCTGGATGGCGAGATCCGGCGCCGACCTACCGTCGGCTAGTGGGGTTTTCCCCAAACCAGGACTCTCCCACCAGCAAGGCACCGCCCCAGCCGGGACAAGCTCTAAGCTCCCGACCGGTCTCCCGGGATATGTGGTAGTGTAGTGCATGTTAGTGTGTGTATAAGGGAGAGGATAGGACAAGGAAGAGGAAGGACAGATCGCGCGCGGTCCGTGGCCCGTTTGTTGGGGTACTGCTCCGTTATTCGCCTGGTGTTGATCGGAGAAACCACGGAAAACTACCGATCAGAGCAGCCGACCGCTAGAATTCTCCTCCAGACAGCGACTGAATGCGACCTAGGTGAAAACCTAGTGTCGAAAATCCTGCCGGCGTCAGGACTCGAACCTAGGACCTCCTGGTCAGAGGCGCTGCAGACGGTCTAAGAGTGACTGTGTCGGGGCATGAGGTGAGAAGCCGCAGGGTGCAAGGATGGTGCTATGGAGAATGATGGGGTCGTAAGTTGGCGGTGGAGAGACGGCGGTATAGTGAAATGACAATGATGAGGGGGAGACAAGTGATGAAGAGGGAATGACGGCGAGATGAGGTAGCAGGTCGGCAAGATGCGTCACACTGTTGAAGTGACAAGACGAAGGAGGTCAGGCAAAATTAAATTAGATGGTGCGCCGGGTCTGGCGTGGTGAGTAAGAAGTTTGGGAATCGACGCTGCTCCTGCAAACAAGGGGAGAGTGTCGCATGTGGGGTCGCGGTGCAGAAGAAATGGGGTGAGTGATATTCAGGAGTGGAGAACGTAGAAGGGTCAATGGGAAAGTTATGGTTGATGACGATAGAGACGACCAGTAAGGGAAGGGAGACGAGGATTGGTTGATTATTTTGTGTTTCCGGGTGCGTCAACTTAGTAGCTGATCATCAGTATCGTAAGTGTAGTATATGCTAAATCTCGTGGGGGGGGTTCATTCTCTACTAGAATGTGATCTACAGATCGGCTAGCGAGGATTTACCCGCCTCCAGATATCTCCGCCAAGCGTGACACTGCCTCAGCTGAGATAAACTTTAAGCTCCCGACTGATCTCCAACATGTTGCATAGTAAATGTTAGCGTAAGTGTATATATACAAGGAGATATGATAGGATTAGGAAGAGGAAGGAAAGATGGCGCGTGGTCCGTGTTCCGTTTGTTAGCGTTCTGCTCCGACAACCGTGCACGGCATTGATCCAAGAAAGTACGGAAAACAATTGACTAGAGCACCCAGTCACAAAATTCTCCGCCACACAACGGCTGAATTCGAGGTAGTTAAATAGCATCGAAAACTCGGCAGCGTCGTGATTCGAACTCTAGGATTTCCCGGTCCGAGTCGCTGCAGTGGCAACAATTGTTGCCCTGAGCCAACTCAGCCGGTAGAGATGGGGGAAAAAGGGCAGTAAACATGACCGGGAAGAGGGGGCGGAGGGAAGGAGTGAGAGAATAGCGCAACTGGCAGGAAGGAAGGGACGCGAGAAAAGTGGAAGAGAATAGGAAGGTGAAGACGGAAGGCAAACGGTATTGTCAGGTGAGGTGAGGTAGCAGCGACGAGGAATTTAGGACTGTGGAGACAACGAGACAGAGCGAGGGTATCTTAGGAGGCGTGGGAAGTGAAGGGGAGATTGATCAGGGATTCCGGGCACGTCAACTAATGAGTTTGTTAGTCTTGTAAATGTAGTGCACGTTTTCATCGCGCGAGATGGCGGTGATCTTTCCCGCTGCATGGCGAGTTTCGGGACAGACCTACGTAGACTTGGGGGATTTTCCCCTACAAGGTATCTCCCACGAGCGGGGCACCGCCCCAGACGGAACAAGCTCTAAGCTCCTGACTGCTCTCCCGAAAAGTGTGATAGTATAGTGCATGTGAGTGTGTGTGTGTGTGTAAGGGGTGAGGATTACACAAGGAAGAGAAAGGAAAGCACGCGGTCCGTGGCCCGTTTGCTAGGGTACTACTCCCGCGTTCGCGTGGTGTTGATCGGTGAAACTACGGAAAGATACCGATCAGAGCAGCCGGCCGCTAGAATTCTCCTCCAGATAGGTTTTGAATTCTACCTGTCTAGCTAGTGTCGTCGGGAGCTTCCGGCCTGAGGCACTGCCATGACATGAGTTGATGCCCTGCGCCACCTTTGCCGGTATGGGTGAAGGCAGCGGGAGTGAGAGGGGGCGGGGACGGAGCTGACGATGGGAGCGGTGGGGACGGCTGAGACGGAGGCGACGGGTGGGGGCGGTGCGGGTCGCGGGGCCCAGTCGCGGGCGTCGCCGCGCGGGGATTAATAAAAATTGTCTTAATTGGGCGCGCGGCGGAGCCGTTCCGGCGCACAAAGGGCGGCCACTTGAGCGCTATTCCGGTCGCTCTCACGCTCGGCCTCTCCTCAGGAGGCTGCGCAGGCCCAGAGCGGGGGACGGAGGGAAGGTAGCAGCGATGAGGAACTAAGCAGCAATAGTATATGATTGATAATCAAATATTGGACATTGTGGCTGCATCGCAAGGGAAGTGAAAAGATAAAAAGATGAGATGTAGAAACTATGAAAGAACGGAAGTACGAAATATTACTAATAGGGCAGGGAATTCTAATAGCAACGGGCATTGAAGATTCATTAAGGCAATAAGAAAAATGAGAGCGGCGAAGAAGGTTAATAAAGTAATGTGAAGTAAAATGGCCTGTGATGGCCGGTACCGAGAAGGTCAAAGAAAATAAAAATCGAAATCACAATAGCTGTACGAAGAAGAAAATGTAAGAAAATGTGAGAAAACAATGAAGGAACGAAAAACCCCAACGAAATGAAGACGCAATAAAAAGAAAGCAATGGGAGGACAACGAAGGAACAGGAAACGTAGGAGGACAGGTTACAGAATAACACAAAGGAGCATGGGAGAAATAACATTTGAAAGAAATGAAAAAAAGTGAATTGAAATTGCCAATTGCTCCTAGCCTATGTTAACGGGAAGAACAAGAGAAAAGAGAAAAATGATGAGTAGGAGAAGAAAAAGATGACGAAAACGAAGGAAGATAATAAATTCAGGTAAGGAGA
Organism: Teleogryllus occipitalis; assembly: GCA_011170035.1. NCBI lineage: Eukaryota > Metazoa > Arthropoda > Insecta > Orthoptera > Gryllidae > Teleogryllus > Teleogryllus occipitalis. The sequence continues at coordinate 21,507 of BLKR01005988.1, read as the reverse complement.
AAAAGAAGAAAAACGACGAGAAATAGAAGAAAGAGAAAAAGAAAGGAAGAAGAAGAAGAAGAAGAAGAAGAAGAAAAACGATGAGAAAAAGAAGAGAAAAAGAAAGGAAGAAGAAGAAGAAGAAGAAGAAGGATGAGAAAAAGAAGAAGAAAAAAAAGAAGAAAGTGGAGGAGGAGAAGTAAAAGGGGAAGGAGAAAAGGAGGAAGGGAAGAAGAAAAAGGAGAAAAAGAAGATAAAGGAGGAGGAGAAGAATAAGGAGAAGAAGAAGTAAGACGAGGAGAAGTAAGAGAAGAAGAAACTGAAGCAGGAGGAAGAGGAGAAGGGAAAGACGAAAAGCAAAGGGTTCAAGAACAAAAAGTACGAGGAATGGCAACTGATTGTGCGAGAGGAGCCAGCCGGGGGCGAGTGCAAGCGCGTCAGAGGCGCGGGTGGGGGAGTGGCAGCGGCGGCGGCGGCGGCGGCGGCGGGGGCGTGGCGGGGCGCGGCGGGGCGGGGCGGGGCCGGGGCGTCGCGTCACCCGCGGCGCGGGGCAGTGGGCGCGCGGCAGTGCTCCGCGGAAGGACCAGCGCTGCTCGCTTCTCGCCTCGCCATGAGGGAGCCCAGTTCGCGCGGCAGCGTCGTGTTGGGCGTGGGGCTGCTCTGCCTAGCAGGTGAGTGCGCGACGCCTGTGGACGCAAGCGCGCAAACAACTGCCAGCTCGGGAGACGGCGCATCTTTAGGCAGGAAAGCAAGTGCATGCTGGGGACGTTCCTCACTAGTCGCTGCAAACTCTCTCCGTCATTCCGAATTCACTGAACCACCGATACGCTGGCTGGGAGCCGACTGATGTATCATTTCATGAGATTCATTGAAAACACTGATATTAGTGCCCTGATTTTTTTATATTTCCAAATATAAATGTGACTGGCTAATTGTGTTTTAATGTATTGTGCTGTATATATATATATATATATATATATATATATATATATATATATATATAATTTTATTCAATTCAGTTTTATGTGAGTTCATTTTTTGACATTGAAAAGAAGGAAATTGCAATATACGGCAACAATTGAATAATTTGAATACGCATTGAACTTAGGTTCTTCATTATTAATCAAATATTTAAGCATTCGGAGTTAACGGCCGAGGCTTGAATCTAGGAAAACGGATTTGTTTAAACGGACTTGTGATTGTCGTTGCTTCGCTGGAAGTTCCCAAGCTCGCAGATATTTGGCGCGCGTTCTAACTACTTGTGGTGTTAAGAGGTCGGTGTTCGCTCTGGCAAGGCGTAGGCTCCAGTGTAACTGATATTACATTCTGCGAGCGTGAATCACTAAAGAAGGCAACTGCATGAGCCACTGACCTTCTACTGATGTTGCACAAACTTTCCAGAGGATCAGGAAGACTTCATTTCATAGCACAACCTTTTATAGAAGCTTCGTAAATAAGTTTTCAGTATGTTTGGAGCGTGTTCTGAAAGAACACGTAAAAACTTAAAGAGAACTGGTACCTGGTGATTTGTTAAAACATGTTGACTAACTCGGATGTATTATTTCGTTTTTACCATATAATGAATGAAGTGTATGGGTAGATATAGAAGAACCAAATTATTTACTTTTGGATATAACTTTGTTGTTTTTTATTTCATGGAAGATGTGTAATTTTATTTTGAACTTAAAGGGGGTAGCGGTAAGACATGCAAAACTGTCCCCAGAGGATAAAAAAAATTGGGGTTGAAAATCGTAATTGAGATGTAAAAAAACAAATTCTCCGCCAAATTTAAATCAATTTACCCGAAATATTCGTACAAATAAAAAACGTGTTTTTTTAAGATTCTTATATAAATTTAAATTTTTTAATCATATTACGCCGACGAGTTTAATTATCCTCGCGATTTTCTGTGGATGATAAAGGTGCTTCGAGAATTTTTTCAGGCGTTCATATTCGAATTTGACCCTTACAATCAACAAAAAAGAAGACTTTTTTCTTCTCTTTTTAAGAGTATCTTATGTTCTGACGCAATCATAAAAAGGGCTAAATACAACTAATAGCCCTGTAAATTCTCTACAATTTCCCAAAATCAATATTTTATCTTCCAATACCACTCGACAGCTTAACATAAATAAAACAGTAATTTAATAGTTTCTTATTCATTTTCTTAAAATTAGGTTTTGTTTTATTAATTTTCTGAGTTTTTCTGTTACATGTTCATTACAAAAGATAAATTATGAAAAAATATAAGAATATTATTACCTATTGTAATATTGTTCGAAAATTTGAGTACTTTTTGCGTCAAAATACGGGCGAGAAAGTTGTCTGAATTACATACGAGGGGCGTACTATATTGTTTTACGCTTTATTTGTTTTTACCCATAAGAAGTACATTACACATCAATTGTTACGTCCATCTTCTCAACATAATCTTCTTGAAACTGAATGAACTTTTGCCATGGATGTGTCAGTTTCTTCAGATCTGCCTGAAACTATTCTTTCGGAGGGCTGCGTACCCATGCCTTGACAGCTGTGTTCACTTCTTCAAAATCCGCAAAAGGGCGACCATGCATAGGTTTCTTCACGTTCAGGAACAGGTGGTAATCACTTGGGGCCAAGTAGGGAGAGTATGGTGAATATGGCAGCACCATGAATCCCATTTCATCAATGACAGCTGTGGCCTCTCGGTTAGCGTGGGGGGCGGTAATTGTCATGTTGCGGAATCACATCTTTAGCCCATTTTCCTACGTCGCATGGCACGACGTAAGCACTTGAGAATTGTCACATATGCTGCACTGTTAATTGTGGCCCTAAATTCCAGCCAATCAATGAAGCTGAAGCCATTTGTGTCCCAGAACACTGTCGCCATTCGCTTGCCAACTGATGGCACTGTTCGACATTTCTTCGGCGATGGGCTGTCCCTATGCTTCCATTGCCTCGATTGTTGTTTCGTTTGTGGCTCATGGTAATGGAGCCATGTCTCATCACCAGTTACGAGCCTATTCATGAAGTTGGCTGGATCTTGATCATGGCGTGGCAAACGTTCTATGCACACGTCCACACGCCGCTGCTTTTGGTCTGCAGACAGTCTAGGCACCCACGCGGATGACATCTTCCCCACCTGCAAGTGGCCGTGCACGAACCGCTGCAGGGTGTTTCGGCTAATTCTCGTGGCTGCCTCCATTTCCGTGAATGTGATGCATTTGATTCCTTTGATTCGTTCGACCTGGTCAATGTTGGCTGGTGCTGACACTGCCACATTCCTTCCAGAACTTGTTCCCTTGTCCACCGATGTGCGCTCTGTTTTCCGTGTTCCACCCAGTTGTAAATTGTTTTCCGTGACGACGCATGTTCCCATAGACTGCCAACAAGCGCCGATGAATTTCTGCAGTGGTCACACCTTCTTTCCATAGGAACCAAGTCGTATGACGTCGTCCCTGACGGTTGCTTTCCATGTTGTCTGCTCTTACGATGAGTGTTGTTATGAAATGGCTATGACCAGTACATTCGTTGGCCCCTGTGCCTTTGCTGCTTCCTAACGGAGGAACAAGAAACTAGTTACACGTCATCACCATCAGAAGCAAATGTCATATACTTTCTCGTATTATTGGTAATTGTTACGTAAATTGCAAATAAAAATTGCAATTGTAGATAGTGATGCAACTCATAATCCACAAACACTTTAGAAAACTCCTTAAGATAATTTTTGCACAGCGTAAAGCACCTTAGCATATGAAGCAACTTTTATGTCTCTGTACATGCGCGAACTCCAACGTAACAATTACAGTGATATCGAAAAACTTTACTCCAATAGAATTAGCTGGTGTCATGACGGGACTTGTATGGTCACGAGAATCAAAACTGGAATCAGTCACAAGATCAAAACTGGAATTTGTTCCCAACTGTAGCGGAATGTTCAGCTAACTATATTCTCATGATACATCTTATTGGTGGTCTATTTTTAATAAAATAATAACTATATAATAGTAATAATAATATTAAAACAGATCAGTGACTGTGGCGTGGATCGTGGATCGTGGATCGTGGATCGTGGATCGTGGATCGTGGGGCGTGGGGCGTGGGGCGTGGGGCGTGGGGCGTGGGGCGTGGGGCGTGGGGCGTGGGGCGTGGGGCGTGGGGCGTGGGGCGTGGGGCGTGGGGCGTGGGGCGTGGGGCGTGGGGCGTGGGGCGTGGGGCGTGGGGCGTGGGGCGTGGGGCGTCCGACATGGGGCGTCGGGCGTTGGGCGCCGCTCCGCGCGGGCGCGTGGGCGGGCGGCGCACGCTCCCTTCAGGGCTGGCGCTGTGCTGTGTTGCAGTGACGGCCGTGGGCCGCGCGCGCCACCCGCAGTTCCGCAGCGTGCCCACCACCGTCAAGACCTCCGAGAACGACACCGTCCACCTGCCCTGCTACGTCGAGAACCTCGGTGAGTACTTCCCAGAGCGGAGACTAACGCCGCATAAGCCACCCCCCCCACCACCACCACCACCACGCCATCGAGTGTCGTAGCCCAGGTTAATTGTTACCACAATAGTGTCTGATTGGGATGTCCTCGGGTTCGACTCCTGATGGTTGCAGCTTTTCGACACTACGTAGCTAGGTCGAATGCATCCGTCTGGAGCAGAAATCTAACGACTGACTGCTACGATCCGTAGTTTTCCTAGGTTTCTCCGTCAATATCAGAATAATGCTGAAGCAGTACTCACTGACCGCAGCGACCTTTTCTTCCTCATCCTTGTCCCCTCGTCTCACCTTACACTCACACTTATACGCACTGCACTGCTACACATATCGAGAGCTAAGTACCTCTCCTGGCTGGGCTGATGCCCCGCCGGCGAAGAAACCTGGAGTCGTACAGCCCGACACCCCTAAGTCGACGTGTAGGTCGGCGCCGAAACGCACATTCCAGCATGAGGCAACATGCACTACACTTACTGACCTAATGACCATAGCAGTTGACGTCCCCCGCAAACACGAAATTATCAATCAATCAATCAATAGGGCCTCCAATAATTTTGAGGTGGGCAGGAAAGAGAGATCAAGAACGAATAAAGAGGTTGTATGTGCACTATTTTGTAGATTCTGGACAAACTTTCACTAGAATAAGGAGTTAAGTATGATATCCACGAATAAAAGACACGTCAAATGTTTGTCAGTTTAGTATTTGGGACATTCTTTCAATTATCTTTGATCTTGCCAAATATGTTCAACATAATTCTTCAAGTTTTTTCTCAAATATATTCAACTTGTTTCTTCCCACAGATGTCCAATATCCGTGAAGACACAATAATGTTGTTTCCAAAAATTAACTTCTTATAAATTTATAATACTCTAATATAAAAAAATAATCAACGCAACTCGTTTATAATGTTGCTTTATTGCATTCGTACAAATTTGAAAACTCGCTTCTAACGTCGATCGTTTTCAAAACATGCATTCATACAATAAATCTTAACATTATGAATTAGTTGCATAATGTACTATCAATAGGTATTTTGATTGCGCATGTTCACTGTTAATAGTTCCAATACTATTAAGGAACGCAGTAATTTAACTAAGCCTAGAGCAATGTCAGACGTTTATACGTCTCTCAGCACACCCTCCAGCACCACCACCACCACCACCACCACCACCGCTACCACCACCACCGCTACCACCACCACCACCACCGCTACCACCACCACCGCTACCACCACCACCACCACCACTATCACCACCACGATCGAGGCTGATGAGATGCGGACCGCCTCAAATGTGAGGACTTTAAACACATCTGAGACCCGGCTCCACTCGTGCACATTGCTCTCAGAGTGTTATCGGAGACCTCTGCAGGTTATTAAATATTCAGGTCTTTTTGGTCACCTTTAAGGCATTTTAACAGTGGCGTGAAGAGGGAGTAATGGGTCACTAGAGCATCTGCCTCCAGACTTTTAGATAATTGAAGCCCTCAAAAAATTGTTAAATCTCATAAATCATTCAGACTTCCTACATAAACGTTTGAATGATTCTTGGACATGTTCGTTGTGATCTTAATATGGTATTACAGATTCTATAGATCCTTGGCTTGCAATAGGAAATCTCCATTTCCTTCGGTCTTCGACCTTTTGCTTTCACTTCTCAAACCGAAGACTTATATTTCTCCGTCTTTCATACATACTTTTCTCCTATTCTACAACTGCCTGACCTTCCAGACTTTCCAAATATTCCAAACTTCCAAATATGACTGTAGACTTTCTTTTAGTTACGTGCTTCATTCTTTACTCAGTTTTGTATGCGGCGATACCAAACAAATTAAAATAATGCTATTGCATATGTTTTTTATTCTAAATTATCCACTTTTTCTCATTAGCTACTCCGATTAGCGTCCTCCACACTTTGTTTTCATATGTTAGACAGGCAATGATCTATTAATGAGTGTTTTACATCGACGAAAATGATCGATCTAATTATTCTTAAACAAACACTATTGTGTTCGTTAGTTTCCTAGTTTTCGTACTTACTGATTTTATTCCATTTCATTTCTTGACACTATTTCATTACGATCAGTTCCCAACTGCAATCACAGCCCTTCTTTGATAGGTGCTTGATAGAAGTTCGATCTTAGAGGCCACTGCATACCTTCCAGGCACCAACGTGGTGCGGTGGTGGTGGAACGAGCGGCTGGTGGCGGATTCGTCCAACCGCAGCGTGGAGCTGCCGCCGCGCATGAAGCTCTGGCCCAACAACACGCTGCAGGTGTCGGACGTGCGGCCCGAGGACACCGGCGACTACACCTGCCAGGTGGTGCGGCCCCAGCCCTGGGGCCCCATCCAGCAGAAGCACGCCATCGAAGTCATCTGTGAGTTGTCTACGTACTAAATATCGTGTGATTCTTCTTGAATTCGCCACAACACTATTAACGCTGGAAATAGTTAATCGGTGTTGGTCACTTTAGTAAAGTCCTAGTTTACCAAAGTTTCGGAACTTTATTGTTCCCTCCTCAGGGCTTTGGGACTCATAATTGCACAATTACTACAAAGGTATGTTACAATATTGAATAGAATACATACAAACGAACAAAAACAAAAAAAATAAACTACGTTATATTACGTGAAAAGGAAAAGAAAGCATGATAAATAAAACTCAAAATAATTTTTGCTAGACTTTGTCATGAAATCCATCTTATTATGGTACATAGAACTATGGTATAATGACAGAGTCTAGTTTCATGACAGAGTCTAGCATAAATTATTTTGTTTTATTTGCGTTGGCCTTTTTTTCTTTTTCATGTACAACTTCATATATCTTTTCATTTTTTCTTGTTTGTTCACTGTATTCTATCCAATTCTGTTAAATAACTGTGTAGTGATAGTGTAATTACATATTCCATAGCCCTGAGGACGGAACAATGAAGTACGGAAACTTTGGGAAAGTAGGATTTTAATTAAGTGGCCAACCCATTAACAATTCCTCGAACTAAATGTTATGATTCCATTACTTTGAACTGTGACACCGCATGCGATAGCTGAGAGGCAACTCTGTTCTAGGGTTCGAGTCTCACGAGGGTGTATTTTCGACGTTAGTTACGTCTCGACAGTGCCGCCGCAAGGCATGGGCAGAGCGGGCGGTCGCCCGGGGGCCCGCAAGTCAAGGGGTCTGACGAAGGGACTGATGGGAAAAAATAGTAAAAAATTGGAAAAGAAATTAGATCTTTAGAAAATCATTATCCTAATTTTATAAGTCGCGATACAATAATCTGATCTTTCATAAAACTTTCAATTCTTTTTTTACATTAAATAGTTAATTATAGTCATTACTTATAAGGTAGGACTCTATGAAACGAAAAATGTCAGATAATCCTCAAAATTTTACAAAACAATGCTGTCATTGAAAACTTTTTAAGCCTTCAAATTTTCTCCTCTTAATATCCAAGATGTTTTAACACACCTTTTTGCAATATTGTACAGATATTGGCCATGCATTTTCACTGACGTTTAGGATTGAATATCCCAAATTTAAATAAAATAACTCGTAGTTTCTTGATACAAATTTCACATTTTTAATTTTCCGGGGGGGGGGCTACATTTTAGCATAGCCCCGGGCCCAATATTGTCTTTCTCCGGCACTGCATTTTGAAGTCGATTTCAACCACTGTTTAGGGGAGAAATCTAGAGGCCTTCTGCCCAGATCGGTAGATTTCCGCGGTGTCCCCGATGAATATCATGCGAATGCCGGGGCAGCACTTAACACATGGGCAACGAACCACGCGCGATCTTTCCTTCTTCGTGCATGTCTTTTCCCATCCACCTACACACATACACACACTCACATGCACAATTACATGGGGTGCACCTCCACACACTCTGCCGATCTATTGAGACCTTTAGAGCTTCTCCCAGCTGGAGCGGTGCCCCACTAGGTAGAGATACATTAATTGGAAAAACTCGGTAGTCGACGTTTAAGTCAGCGCCGGACCTCCAGCGATGTAGGAACACCGACAAACCATGAGTATAACCAGCACTATAGGGGATTAATGACATAAGTAACGCGCCTGAAATTTGTTGACAAACATAGCTTAACGCGTCTGAAAACCTCGTCTTCCTTGGAGCCCAGAGATATTGACAAAGATTTGTCGGAACAAGTGTATTGTTTCGGCATCTTTATGTACGTAATGTAGGTTTTTATTATGGAGTAACATCAACAGAGGACCATCATCTTGACTTTATAGAGTGGGTCCTAAATACCAATGGCTTGACTCGCATGCAGACGCAGAACAAAATTTCTTCTTGTTAAAAGTCTTCATCGAGAATTTTAACAATAATTCTTGAAAATTGTTCCAAATTAGAATGACTTACCATAAATCCAAAATGAAATTTTTCTAATATCTATTTCATTTCTGTAAGCATGGGTATGAAGCCGTAGAAGGAGGCGTTTCTCGCATACAATTGGCAGCATCGGCAGTAGGCCTATAGGGTGATAGGATTTGGTTGCGTTTGTTAGTTTACCAGGTTTGAAAATGATAATGATTTTAGGTATTTTCTATTGTGATGAGAAGTGACTTGTTCCGAGATCGGCGTTGAATATGGCAGTAATCGAAAGTGTCCTCTTTCGTGGTAATGTTTGTAGGGTTAAATCCCTAAGGGTAAATCCTGTTCCAGATCCACCCGCCGTGCTCCCCATCCCAGAGTCAGGCGAGTTGGAAGTGGCGCTGGGCGACGAGCTGCAGATGGCGTGCGAAGTCTCAGGAGTACCCCGGCCCATAGTCACGTGGTTTTATAAGGTAATACATTCAGATTAGGCATGGTGGTTGTTTTATAAATATATATATATATATATATATATATATATATATATATATATATATATATTGTAAGAGATTACTACTCCAATGTCTCAAACTCGTACTCCGAGTCTAGTATTACTGATATGTTGGAGATTATACCTCGGTGATTCATGGATCCTTTCTATAATGATGTCGGTGCCTAACCCTTATGATGTGATAGAGTTATGGTGGAAACATGAAAGCCATTATGTCTCTTACTAAAGAAAGCTAGCTACACTACCGTGTCGCCTCGATGAAGTCGTATTACGAATAAATCATTATTTATTGTTCATTTCACTTTTAGAAAGTAATTTTTAATCACATTCTTTAAAAATTTAGGTTGTACCTCAAAATGCTTCTAAGAAAGCAATACAAATTCTTGTGCCCTTTCATGAAACTATAAAAAGTAGATAAAACATTAATGTTGACATTTGTGTAATTAAAAATATTCAACTAGAAGTTTAACTCTGTAACATGTATGGACATTGGTTACATTCCATTTGATTATCTGGCCACGTTGAAAAACATCTGGAGATGATAAAATGTACGTCCATGTGCGTTCATATATCATACATGTGCGGGCGACCAAATCCGAATTCACCAAATTCATTACAAAATACAACAATACATTTTCTAGGAATTTTCGAAACGTCAGTGCAAGTATTTCTAGCTTTAGGCATTTATGTTGGTTGCTTTATCTCCCTTGGAAACATTTCTGTCGCCGTTTTTGTTGAATTTTTTGTTGTTCTGCAGATACACTATAAGTAGGGTGCTTCTAACCCTTAAGTAGGTACCCGAACACTCACCATTTGCAAACAATCCATAAGTCGAACAAATTGCATTCTTAATATGAACTATACCCTTTAAATTGTCAATGGTTCTATAATAGCCTATTTCAGTTCTTGTTCGCTGCAAATTGCCGAGCTCTATTAGAAGGCGCATTCAGCAATTTAGGCCGAGTCTTTTACTGACGTCTCGGCCTTAAGCAGACGATGGCTCGTCAAACAATGTCCAACGAATACTTACACTCAGGTCAACGACGGAGGTAAAAAATTAACTGACTCTCGAAGAGAAAGGTCAGAAAGTCATTCGGTTTTTTAGGAGAGCAAACTGAACATGACCTGATTAAATTTACGAAATATATTTTCTTGGTCCACTTTCTTCCAGTTCTTTACTGGATACCCTAGAAATTTTTATTGAACGCTTAAGAGAACTATGATACAAATAGAGAGATAGAGAGGGAAAGGGAGAGTAAGAGGGAGTAATGAAAGAGGAAGGCACAAGGGTGAAAGGAGAGATCGCGCGCAGACTCAGGCCAGTTTGCTAGGATACTGTTTCGGCTCTCACCCACTATGAATTGGATTGATAGATTGACTGTTATTGTTCCCGAGCGCGTCAAGTACTATGGTCATTAGTCCGTAAGTGTAGTGCGAGCTTTTGCCCGGGAGGTAGCGGTGGTCTTTCCCCGCTGTATGGCGACATCCGGCATTGACGTACCGTCGCCTAGCGGGGTTTTCCCCAACCAAGTATACCCTACCAGGACACCACTTCAGACAGGACAAGTTCTAATCTCCTAGCCATGTGTGGTAGTGTAGTGCATGTTAGTGTAAGTGTGTGTGTCAAAGGCACTGCAGTGTCATCAGTTGATGCGTTGAGGCACCTCTCCTGGTCAGTATGAATTGAAGAAACTACGGAAAACTACTGACAAAAGCAGACAGTAATTAGAATTCTCCTCCAGACAATGGTTGAACTCGACCCAACTACGAAGCTAGTGTCGAAATTCCGCCTCCGTCGAGACTCGAACCCTAATACCTCCCATTCAACAACGGTGTGGCTGCTATGAAAGCCGAGTTGAGGAGGACAGATCACCGCGGGTTGCGATCGGGCGATTCCCAGGCCGAGTCGCGGTTGGCCCCAAAGCTTTTGACGACATGTGTCTGATGTGTGCGCGCGGGCGTGCGCAGGGCGAGGAGATGCTGCTTCTGGACAACCGGCCGCGCCTGCGCTTCACGGTGGAGAACCGCTCGCAGGCCGGCACCTACACCTGCTCCGCCAGCAACGGCGTCGGCGAATCCGCCACCGCGGACATCGAGCTCACCGTGCTCTGTGAGTGCATTTAGCAGGACAGTTTTTTCGTGATTATTTCATTTTTGGTGAACTTGCTCGCTGTTTTAGAGATATTGGCGAAAACTGGAAGTAGAGCTCACTTAAATTACAAGTAATTATGCGTATACGAGTCCTTTTCACGAAATTTTATACAAACACTAACTTTTCTCTTATTTTAAAGATTATGTGTACAAAATTTCATTAAGATGAGAATAAAACTAGATTTGTATTATAAAACAAATCTTTTTATACACGAGAAAAAATAATTTTAAAAAACAGTATCCGCAGTACATATAACAGTAAATTATATCTATTGATTATAGTAAGTTATATCTTAGATATAATAGTAAGTTATATCTAACAAAATACTACGTACGTTTCAGAGAAAACAACATCGAAATCGATTCAGCCGTTCCAGTGACAAACATATGGACAAGCATTATAAAAGCAATTGATTTGGTTTTTATATAAACTAAATAGGAATATGAGATTATTTTGAATCATAGATAGACACTCCAATTTTATTTAAATATGTTTTCGTGGCAAATTTTCATTTTGCTATACATACTTTGAAAACATTGGGCTAACCCCAAAACTCGATACATTTCGTAAATAAGTTAAGATTAACAATTATTAAACAAGAAAAGTGAGCTTATTATTTCCTGTTTTCTTTATTTTTATTCAGTTTATATCTGAATGATTTTCATGAAAAAGAGGAGCTTTAATACTGCAATATATTTAGCAAAACGGGTCAAATTTGACCCGTAGTCGACAATCAGGGTAAACAGGAAAATAATTACAGATGTACAGAACGTCCGTCAGTTTTTAACGTTTTTAAAGTTCAATTCGCCCAAGTGAAATTAATGAAATTGATCTGCCAAATTTTAAAATTCTGTTTTCAAACGGACTTAATTTTAAAGTACCGCCCATACGGAGAGAAATATACCTTCTTCACTGAATACATAAAAATTAACTTATCTGTACGAATTAAACGAAAAAACTCTTAACAAATGAGACTTAGAAACCATTTTTAACATTACGGAAAAATGAAATTCATGAAAATTTAAATCGTCTATTACTCATTTACCAATACAATCGCTAAAACCAGTAATTTTTCAGGGTAATGTTTCTCATTGTTATTTGCAGTTCCTCCAGAAGTCAAGACTGATCACAAATGGGTGCATGCTTCTCCAGACAACCGTGTAGAGCTGGCTTGCAATGTCATCGCAGACCCTGAGGCCAAGGTAGGTGTGGTTACTTCTACTACGAAAAGAATAATAGCAAGACCTTACTATTCCTGGTTAAAATATCGATGCCAAAGTGACATTCTCTAATCACATTAATACTTCTGTATATGCTGTGTAAACGAAGTTTTGTCCCAAATTAGCAAAAACTAGATTTTGTCATAGTTGTGTTTAGAAATGTTAAATTTAGCTGTAGATACAAAGAGCTAAATTCTATGCCACTTTTACATAGAGTTATTTGTTTGTGACTTTTTAGTAAAAGAGAAAAATATGCACATGTTGCGGTATAAAGAAGGCAACAAACAGACATGACTGGAAATACTTGGATTGTTCAATGGCTACACTACACTACACGTGTCGACATCTGGTTGAGATAGATTTAAAAAAATAGTATATCATAGTATACAGTAAAGTGTAAAACCAATTTTTCACCAAACTATTATTTTGGACATAATCTTTTACGCAGCAAACGTAGAGTTATGAAATATCATCTTATTTCCTGATTTACCACCTGAAAATCAACCACATATTAACTGTTTTGTGCAACCTTGAAGGTAGTTTCCAGATAATGACACGGAAGAATTACACGAATACTTCATTGAATATGTGGAAAACGTAATCTCTGCACCCAATAATTACTTTTAATCATTGGTGATTTAATTTGGCCGCAATTTTCAAATTGTCGGGTGTTCACTCTACACAATAATTTTAACAAATTAAATTACAAAAAACATAAATTTGATGTTTTCACTCATAATATAACCAATACGTGTAGTGACATTGTGCAACAACGAGTAAACCAATCCTATCCACTCGCAAATCATGTCACTACATGGCACTTCACTCCCATGCGCAATTGTCCCATCAGATTCCTTGGCGCAGGTGACGTGGCTGAAGGACGGGCACAACTTCACGTTGGACACTCGAGTGTTCAGCTTCTCAAACGACCAGCGCCACAGCCTCGTCTTCCGCAAGCTCATCAAGTCAGATTTCGGCCATTACACTTGCAGGGCCACCAACAGACTCGGCTCGGGCCAGGAAATCATCCACCTCTCAGGTACGAGTGCTCGTAACGTAGACAACGTCAGCCACTAGCGTAACGAAATGAGTGCGAGCCCGCCCGCAAAACTTTTATCCGGGCCGCCTTTATAAATGTGTATAGCGAACATAAGTAGTTTTAGTACCTTAAATTATTAAAACAAATTCATTTTTTAACAAATTCATAATCGCAAAATCATCAGCCTAAAACGTCGCCTTCTTTTACCAGGGCCCGCCGGCATTGCGAGCCTTGCGGGCCCAAACGTTACGCCACTAATGTCAGCCTTACGGTCTCCTTCACATTCTTCTGCAGTTACAAGTCACAAGATATAGTAAATACAAGATATAGTAAATCAGGCCTGCTCAACACAATCACCTTCGAATAGGTCAGTTGCGAGCTTACAGCATGCCACCGAGGTCACGCACACTTCAAACTCAATTTTAAGACAGTGAGGTTTGGAGGCGGAGGGCGTGGCAGGCCGCTCTGATGACATTTCTTTTGTGACTTACGAAGCCGACAGATGGCACGCCTACGAGGCGTTCTTTGTCGTATTCAGAATCGCTCAAAATATGCAGAAATTTTGATTTTTCCAAACACTATTCTAACCTCCCCCCCCCCCCCACCGCCCCAAAAAAAAACAAACTCGACTAACATTTTAAAATGCATGACCTTTAAAATAAGATTGCGCAGTTTCCATGTACTCTTCAGACAAATTTATAAATTATATGAATAAATTATGGGTAACATTTCATTCACTTTACAGGAGTAGCCTACCCAGCAGTTTTTAAAACTGAATCACGAGTGGTTCCCGAGGACAACTTCACGCTCATATGGGAAGTGGAAAGTCTGTCACCCATCATAGAGTATAGGTTACTCTTCCGAAAATACAATGTAAGTAATTATTAATAAGAATATGTAAAATGCAAAACTTAAAAATACTAGTGAGAACCCGTCAGAATTTGACGGGGAGATCTGAGATAAATGTAAAATACTGTACCCAGACTAATGTTCACAATATATTGCATTGTTTGGATCTTGAGGGTATAATGATGATATTCTGTGATGAGGAGTTCCCAAAATTATGAACACGTATGGCCCATGACCAGATGGCAATGCAATATCGGCACAAAAGATATAGCACTATTATACTGAAGGATATTAATTCTAAAGTTTTTTGATGTGTCATCATCTCCTATAAACAGTTTGATTTCTTCAGGCATATTGCTCGAAGGTATATTTATTTTCACAATTAAGCAACACACAGTATATCGTTTGCAGAATTTCCCTCACATGGAAAGTACAAAGCAGAACAAAACTGACATTTCATAGACAATGACCCAATAGAAAACGAAATGACCGCACTATCACGACACCTACGCTGACATTCTCTTTCTCTGCGCCCAGTTAATGTACGTTTGCGTCTTTTGGGGCGCGTGGGCAACGATTCGGAATTCGACATAACCTATAAACAACTTCACTACTTCAGTACAACCGAGCAAAACCGACTGTGCGAATGTTCTCTACAAAATACACCACAGAAGCAAATACATGCAAACTGTCAACACCACAATGCAATTATTACACTGAAACAAAACCTTGACGAATTGTAAACAAATCTCAACAATCAAAACAAAACATCAAGCAGCATGGACAAACCTATGGACTCGTATATCGATTTTGAAACTGCCACCCTTTGAAAGAAAACAATTGACTATTGATAAGCGTACTATTAAAGAAGGATTTAATTAATCAATTTACACCGTAAATGTTGGTGAATAAACACAAACAATATCTGATAACACATCTAGGGATCATATTCTTTCATTTAAAAGAAAAAATACAACAATCGGTTCAGTAGAAGCTCTAAACGAAGCCATGGCAGAATACCTTATTTTTTTAAATATATAGATAAGTTACAATATTTGTGTGGCAAAGCACACAGTAATTCAATTGTTCTGTATGTTCACGATTTCACCACGATGAATATTTTCTTATACTGAAATTATTATTTGTGATAATATTTTGTTTTAAAGCACCACTAGTCTCCCCAATGGCGTTGCCAATTACAGGAGTTCTATAGGGTGGCTCCATGAACATGTCCACCTCGTAGTGTAATTTTAGAAATATCTGCACCATATTTTCATTTTTAATATATTACAAATGATGCTTGGTATGTCTATCAATAATGTTTTTTTCAAAGCAACGCTGCGGATTAAATTAAACAGGGCACATATAGGAATACATGATACACAAAGGAATAAGGGATTCATAAATTTTGTCCATTTCTATGAATTAAAAAAATACAAATAATGCGAGAAAGTATACGCTTTTACATCATTACTAGTTTTTGAAATGAAGGGACATTTCGATGACTATTATTATTATTGCCAAGGAAGTTTGATAACCGCTTATGACAATTAACACGTTTCCCATTCATTCGTTCCGTTCACTCCATTTATCCAATATTCCTTTCCCTTGATGCATTGGCATGCGTGCATTCTTTACTTCGACACAACTGGGGAACTATTGTATTCAGCGACGGTATTCACGCTAGTTGCTGCTTGCTTTGCCGCACCGGCACGCGACCTCCGCTCATATCGTTGAGGC
Organism: Teleogryllus occipitalis; assembly: GCA_011170035.1. Lineage (NCBI taxonomy): Eukaryota > Metazoa > Arthropoda > Insecta > Orthoptera > Gryllidae > Teleogryllus > Teleogryllus occipitalis. The sequence goes on along the minus strand of BLKR01005988.1, from coordinate 5,233 downwards.
CACCAAGCATTTTGGTCGTTACAAAGCATTCGTCAGACGTTCCGGTCGGGCTTCATTTTCGTAACCATCTCGATCAGGTTTTTCGTCCAGTTTCCCTGATCCATTGAGCAAATGCTGAGATGGCCCCTTGTTTTGCTTCTGGACATAAATGTAACTTCATTATATGTCTTCTAGAATTCATTGGGAAATATAGTTATTCAAATTATCGTTTCCGTGTTGTTGGGGCAGGAAGTATTATTCCTTGACGAAGGACATCATGGATAAGAGCCCAAAATTTATTGCTTATTTATCCTTTTTTTAATTTTCAAAATTCATGTAGTATATGACTTAGTGTAGGGATCACAGAATTTTGAAAATGTGCACAGAATTCACTTCTCCCCATAGCACGTCATATGCAGTTTCAACTGTTTTTTGACGTAAAATAAATTTAAAAAAACACGCAGAAGGCAGATGCTTATCCCCACGGACAGAACCCGCGACCGATAACACAGACGACAACAAAAGGAAACAAACATTTCCGTGCCGTGCAACCGGCGACAAATACGATTCTATTTTCCGAACGCTTGAAAGTTGTCAAGTGAAGTAAGGCTTCATAACTTCCACTTGCGAACTATATTTGTGTTTAAGTGTAAGCGTGTTAATATGAGCAATTGAAAAAGGTGTAAAATTGCTAGTCGAGCAAGTCAAAATTTAAAATATTTTCTTATATTGTTTGCGGATGCCACAACTTGCGATTTTAATTTCACGCGGGTAAATCTGAACACGCACTATTTCAAATGCCACAGTGTCCTTTTGTGTCCCTCTTTAAATCTTCGACCAACTCTTGATCACCCTGAGTTCTTCCGAACACACCAAATTCCTTTGTTTTGTTTTCGGTGTCAATTCCATTTGCTTCCCCACAGAGCAGCCAGCAGGGCCGCTGGGCCGAGCTGGTGATCCCGGCGGACGTCGGGCTGTTCGCGCCGGGCCAGCTGCACTCCAAAGCGTACACGCTGTCGGGGCTGGCGGCCGCCACCGTCTACGAGGCCACGCTGCTGTCGCGCAACACCTACGGCTGGAGCTCGCCCTCCAGCGTGCTGCGCTTCGCAACCGAGGGAGCAGGTGCGTCTCGCTCGCGCCCTTCGCCCATCCTCAAACCTCTCCCTCCGCTCCTCTTGAGGTAGCTGTCTACCTGAGAAAAAGAATTCTACAAGTTTGGCTCTACTTTGTTTTCTCGTGTACGTTTGATTTCTTTATGCTTTGAGAGAGCACTTTTTTTTAATTGTCTCCATTTGTTCATAAATGATTGGCAAAAATGCAGGTTTTTACTTCAAACACTAAATAAATACACTCTACAATAAATCTTCAAACACTCTACAATAAATTGACATAGTTTCATGATTCTTCTTTTTTTAATCACAATTAAATATTCGAGTGAATGAACTAGAATGGTAAATGTACAGTGAAAACTAGAGTTAGGATTTGATTATTTGAGAAAAAAATAACTGTTTATAAATTTATTCTGTACAGTTCATAAAACTGAAACTTTTAGTGACAGATTAACTATTATCGTTCATTCTCTAGAGCAAATTATGGGTTACATGCTGCAAAAGAATTATGTTATCATCTTTAATAGTTTATGAATTATGATGTTTGATATGATGTTTGAATGTACTGAAAACGCCCAATTCGGATAATGTACCTGGCGTTCACTCACTAACGACATGACGAAAAAAAATATTTTTTTTCAAAAACTAAGAAACGTTGCAAGAAACTCTTTGAATTAAAGATATTTCATTTAAAAGAGAATAAAACAGAGCATCCGAATAAATAAAGTTAAATTAAAAACAAGAAATTTCATGATTTTTCATCGTTCTCAGGCAAAAGGCCGCTACACAATAGTACGGGAACGGCAATGCGAACAATTAATTGATAGTGATTCTGGGCGCGTCAACTACTATGGTCATTAGACCCATTAGGAGTGTAGTGCGTATTTTTTTCTCGGGAGGTGGCGATAGTCTTCCCGCGCTGGATAGGCAGATCCGAGGCCGACCTACCGTCGGCTAACGGGGTTTCCCCAACCAGGTATCTCCCACCAGCGGGGCACCGCCCCAGCCGGGACAAGCTCTAAGTTACCGACCGGTCACCCGGAATATGTGGTAGTGTAATACATGTATGTGTGTGTAAGGGGAGAGTATAGTATAAGAAAGAGGAAAGAAAGATCGCGCGTGGACCGTTTGTAAGGGTGCTGCTCCGGCATTCGCCTGGTGTTGATCGGAGAAACCACGGGAAACCTACCGACCAGAGCAGCCGGCCGCTAGAATTCACCTCCAGACAGCGACTGAAATCTCGACCTCGCTGAAAAGCTAGTGTCGAAAATCCTGCCATCGTCGGTACTCGAACCTAACACTTCCCGGTCAGAACACTGCAGTGACATCAGTTGGTGCACTTAGCCACCTCTCCCGTTGCAACGTGAACGGGAATGTAAAGAAAGTTGAAAGACTGACATCTCAGACAGGCGTTCACAACACGACGGGAACGCGAAGCTTGACGGAACCGGAAGGATGGTCAACATTTATCTTGGCCCGGAAACGGGAAGCCTGTTGACCAATGACAGTACAGCAAATGGCGGCGAAGATTTCCAGCTGATCGAGCGCGCGACACTAGTCTGGAGCAAAATTGAGAGTGTTGTGCCATATTGGATGCCAAGCGTGAATTTGCGAGGTTAGGGTTTGAGGCAGGTTTTATTAGTCATTGTTGAGTTGTTTTAGTTCTTTTTAATTTTGAATTTTAATTTAATTAAATTTGAATTTTAAATTAAAAATTTCTCACAAAAAATATTTTTATGTTTCGTTAAAGTGCATTGGAGTTGTGTATTTATTGACAAAAGTTTAGTTACTCGTAGTTGTATTTTCCGATGTTCGTAGTGGTTTTTGTATTTTTCGTACTTATGGTTTTGTTGTTTCTAATTAACATTCTTTCGTTAGAGTATTCCTTATCCATAGCAGCACACGCAAACACAACAGACAGATGGCGAAACAAACAGTGAACTGATTAGCATAGCTAGAAGTGCTTTGGTTTTGGCATCTGTTTCTTAAAGTTCTCTTTTTTGCCGCTACAGATAATGATAATGACGATGATGATGATGATGATGATGATGATGATAATGATAAACACATTGAATCCTGAAAGGGCAAGGACCTTCTGTCAGAACACAGGGGTGGTTCTGCGTATCTCTCTAGGTGAACCAGTCCTTAACCTCAAGAGGTACAGAGCGCAATTCCTCTTCCTGTTGACGTTCATTGCGAAGCGCACGTATTATACGCTCACGTTTTCTTGAGCCCCGGAATACCTACCCCCACTCTTATGCCAGCATTAGTTGAATTAAGAATAAATGATAGCAACGAGCGTTGTAGACAAAATCTGATTAGCAGAAATGTTCGCTCCCGTGTAATAGAAACTATTTTGCACCGAAAACCGAACTACAAATTTGATATAAAATTTCTTTTTTCAAAATAACCAATCTCCCCACTCCTCCCGCAACTAGCGAAGCGAGGGCTCAAGAAAACGTGCGCGGATAATACCTCACGTTCCCGTTTCCGTTCACGGACCTTTATGCTCCGCTGGAGCGGCCTTTATGCCGACTCTCTTACTCTTCCGACACTCTTACTCTTCCGACACTCTTACTCTTCCGACACTCTTACTCTTCCGACACTCTTACTCTTCCGACACTCTTACTCTTCCGACACTCTTACTCTTCCGACTCTCTTACTCTTCCGACACTCTTACTCTTCCGACACTCTTACTCTTCCGACACTCTTACTCTTCCGACACTCTTACTCTTCCGACACTCTTACTCTTCCGACACTCTTACTCTTCCGACTCTTCCGACACTCTTACTCTTCCGACACTCTTACTCTTCCGACACTCTTACTCTTCCGACACTCTTACTCTTCCGACACTCTTACTCTTCCGACACTCTTACTCTTCCGACACTCTTACTCTTCCGACACTCTTACTCTTCCGACACTCTTACTCTTCCGACTGGAGGACCTTCCATCACTGCAATCCTTCCCGCGATCAATGAACCCCAGCCCACAGTTTAGGCTAAGATCCGCAAGATGTAAGAAGACTGAAGTAGTATTGCCCGATTCCCAACAGTGATAAAACGGACCAGATAACGGATGTGGGTTAGAAATAACCATTCGATTATTCTTTAATTCAAACATTAACGTTAACATTTGGGGATATAATTATTGAAGGATTTGGGGTAATAACAATTTAAGACACACCAACCCCAGGAAGTTCGTGCTATTTGTATTAATATCTTGATTTTTGTGTAAGTGTAGATTGTCTCGTTATCTTGTTGATGATATCATGAACAAGACGATAACGTTCATGATAATCAAGAGTTGATGATGATCATTCACAACATGAAGGTCTTGGGACAGTACCAAGATCAGCTGTACTTCGACCAGAAGTGTGAAATTAAGATTTTCGAATAGCGGGAAATTTCCTGAGATTGGTGTGGCTTATCTTGTTATAACCACTAAGCTTTCAATGTACGGATTTCTAAAGGAATTTATTGTTTTTATACGAGACATAGTACCCTCATCAATTATTTTCTGTAATTCACTTGTTAACTGTATCTTTTATAATTGTACCAAGTCATCGTTTTCGTTCTGTGACTGAGAACGTTCTTGGTCCTGGAGGAAAAGTTTTCTAAGCGTAGGGTGTCTAAATTACACCACAACATACAAACACGGTGAAGAGTCATGTAATTTTGGAGTAAGCCGAGTCACACGAATTTACGTCGAAAATGAGTTTCATGAAGTCTTCACCCGATAATCGAATTAGACCTACGTCGAATGTAAAACTTTTATAGAGATGAATTCAAACTGTGAAAGTTTAGTGACAAACGTACAGTGGTGCAGGCTCAAAAGGGAAGTAGTACGCAGAAGGCCCTTGCTATCCCTATGCTTGGACTTAATGATCCCATACCGCCCGCATGCCCTCGCTGCTTCCTTCAAGGTCTTGTTCTCCCTAAGTGAACCCTACCGAGACGAACTACAACATTCGTGGCATTACTGTGATGTACAAACCCGTAACAGTACAATGGTATTAAACATAAAAGAATATCGTCAAATTTATATAAATATCTATGGGTGTACCCAAGGGCAGAGCTGTGTTCTAACAGCAGCGCACCCAAGTTTTTATAGCTACCAAAAAATTCGCGTACAATAAACCCGCAGCG